>JAGDQP010010096.1:45542-56906 GCA_022664845.1 Lepisma saccharinum
CCCCCCCCCCACTAACCCGAATCCGAACTTCCGAAAAAAAAATGACTGTAATCGGTTAAACAGGTGCATACTAATGAGGTTGTAGTGGTATTGAAATATAAGATTTGCCAACACTGTGACGATTGTCTCTTGTTATATGCGCGGAAACTATAAACAGTTGTAAGTTGAATCAAAATAGACCGTTTTTAAGAATTGTTGAGACGGATATCCTGTGTTTGGTTAATAATTATTACTACGATTATGAAAGAGAGTATTCTACGAAGGGTCTAATGTTAATAATTCCCAAGAATTCATATGTGTGACATCTTCTTGAAGGAGACCCTATGTTCGACTCTGATGATTTGTCATTAAAGTGTCATTGATAAAATACATGTTTGCTACTGTTAAACATTTTTCTTTTATTTTGTATCATGTTTTGTGGTTTCAAGGTATAATTTTAGTACCTTAAAATATAATTGCGTCACATTCTCTTACTTTCTACTGACACTGTAGAAAAAAGGTAAACTGAAGCAAATACCCCTTCAACTTGGGCAAAATGGCTTCAGAAGCTTTATTAACGGTCTAGCTCAGGAATAGCTGTTGTATAACAGATCCTAAAATCCAACAACATCTTGACAAGAGAACTTTCTTAAAAAGACATTTCAAAATGGCTGGTTTAGTGTGATAATATACGTAATAATATTTTGTGTATTATTAATAATGATATGTACAGTGCCGGATAGGGTTTCTACCAGATCCTGTACCACCCATCCAAATTACCAAGACCGCCAAATTATATGTATGTCAGAAGCCCTGTCAGGAAGTATGTTAAAAAAACCGACAAGTCCCAGTTAGCTCACGCAATAATAAAGTACACCTACAATTTGCGCATGGAGAAGGCTGAAGAAATTCAATGTACATGGCACTATATTTTGGATGCTGGATCGCTCTTGCATCGCGTTTCATGGCGTAACAATGCATCGTATGAGAATATTGCACTCTCGTGTGTAGAATGTAGATTACACTCTAAATATATACGGATAAAGTATCATTGCTTTTGATGGACACAGTTACTCTCTTATGAACAAGGATGAGGCCAACAGAAGATCGGGCCCACACACTACGTTTGAATTTGTATTTTATTTATGGCCATTAGGCATGTTAGGATCAGCCGGGATAGGGGAGAGGAAGTGATGCAGGAATATGTAGGCCAGGGCCTATGTTGAAGGTACGAACCCGGCATTTGCCTGGTGTGACTGAGGAAAAAACCTGGGAAAAACTCAAGATAGTCGGCCACTGGGATTGAACCCAGGATCTCCCTAATGCTAAGGAAGCGCTTTACCACTGATCCCCGGCCACTCGATCCACACACAATATCATGCACTGTTAATCAAAATTATAGTTGCAGCTACATCATTTGTTACGCTCTAAAGTTTGTCACCTAACGATTTGTCCAGAAAGTATCACACCTTTCAAGCCTATTTTCAAATAAGAATGTTGAAATGTATGACAGAAAGGTTAAAGGCAGAAAGAGTGTTGTAAAAAGAAGAATTCCTGTTACCCCACACTCTGGGACAAGCCACCAGATTCAGATTATATCTACTCAACATGGTTCATTGTTTATGCAAGAAGAAATATGCTACTTCACGATGTGGTTACAGACGTAGTGCATTGATTTCCAACAGCGAGTGAAAAGCCACTGTCCGATGTAAACACATCAACAAAGGGCTGGAGAAAAAACAGCCACCACTAATTATATTAATGCCGGATGAACAGTCACTCGTGAAAACAAGGAAACACATAACTATAATGTAAGTTACATATCTCCGGAATCACTGGAGCTATAAACATGAAACCAAAACTATTTCCAAGACAAAATTATGAGCTATAAAATTGACCCAGTAATGGCAGAGCGTAAACTACTTAGTTTCTTATATATTTCCAAGTCTTTGTGGAAGAATCCAGCTATTTCCCAAACTTGAAATTTTTAGTCAATAATAAAGCTTTCTAATTTCATAAAGGATAATGGTAAAGCTATAAAACAAACATCATCTGTTTGGAAATTTCATGCTCTCTTATTTTGGTTATCTGTACCTTCTATGTACAATGTACTGTTTACAAGTTATAATTTATTTTAAATTGAGTTTCAAGCGCTATTTTTTCAAGATGGCGGCGAACCTACAGGACAGAGAGTATAAGATACTTCCAATTGAGTTTCTTCAGGCTTTTGTACTATATACAAGTTTGTTTCATTTAAGTTGTAATTAGATCCTCAGAAGGCCAAAATATGCCATAATTTTAGTAGACTCTGCGGCGAGTACCAAATTAGTGGTTGTGATAACACCCACCACACTGCCGACAGTGAATACGATGGCATCGATGAACACGATAAAAGTTCATTGCTCTTATACTTAAAGCAAACGTTCTCTGTCTATAAAAATTATAAATTACATTATTTTTATACTTTACTCAGAAATCGCTAGTCCGTCATTTTGAAATCTGTTTTCGACGGTGTTTCCGTTTTAAAAGCTTCTGAAGCACTTTTACCCATGTTAATATGCAAATTGTCTAGACCACTAAGATTTTGAGGTGTCTCGACCCCAGAGTTCCAGGAGGAGCTGACCTAGACAATTACCACCACCGTTAGTAACATTATTTGAACATATCTGAAGACCACAAATACAAGTCAATTCTAATTCAAATCAAGAATAATATCAACTCGAAACGAGAATTTTGAATATCAGGTATTGGTAACACTGAACGATTCTGTAAGAAGACGGTTGTTTTATATGGAGATGTCCTGGTGATTTTATAAAGTAAATATTCAGCCCGGAAACAGTTTTTTTTCTTCATTGAAGTGTCCTCTTAACTGTTATAATTACATGTAGTTCTTTTTTCTTTGTTTTTATTTTTCTAAAGAGCAGACTTTTAATTGAAAGACAGTTGTTTGAAGGGTAAATGTATTATAGTATCAACTCCTCCCACTCGAAAGAATAAATAATCTTCTCTAAACATTTTTTACTTACTACTATGTAGAGTTATGAGTGTTTTTGTTATAAGCGTGTATCGATATATTCTGTATGGTGTTCGGCTGACAAGAGTTGTCTACTGGAACATGCCTTGAAACCGAAAGACACCCACTAAATGAAACACGATTCTATTCTATTCTTACATCATAAACAAGCCTGAGAACCTCTAAGGGTGGGACCTACAGCTTTTTGTTAAAATATGAGCTCGGAATTACTGGGTTGAATGCTCTCAGCAGCACACACACCACCGTCGATTTTAAAGCCCGAGAAACACTCATCAAAAGACGAGTTTGTGATTGAATTGTTATTAACGTCTTAAAAGAGCTAGTAAATTACTAGTGATGGGACCTACAGTTGTGGGTGAAGTGTGCTTCAATGGACGCCGCTCGATCGACATCAGCAAGAGTTGAACCACTAACCACACATATAGGAATCGAGTGCGCTAAGTTCTCGCCAATGCGATTCACGAAAGATTACTGTTGTGTTACTGTATAATTATTCGCCCAAACAAACAGGGTTTATTGTTATTATTATTATTATTGTCTAGAGAGGGAGCTATGGTCTAAGCCTGTTAAATGTGTAAGGCATGACCGCAATCAATCTTCCTAGGTCAAAGTTAGAAAAATTAGTGAACAAGGCCTTTGTGTAGGTGCAATCACTGTATCCGAAAAGTAACTCTAACGAACATCCTGAAATAATTTACTCCGTAGACCCCTATGTTCAGCAAAAGAACTCTGCTTGCCTCCCCAGTATTTTTCCAAAGTACATGACTGTAACTTCTTGGACCAAGGGATTGAATACAGGGTGTTGCAAAATAACACCAACAAAACCACCTGTAGAGGTTCCTGACATGAAAATAAGAAAGAAGTGTAGACCATTGAGGATGCATAAATAATTTGTTTCAGCGCTGTAGGCTGCCGAAAGTGTACGAAAATGAATTCTAGAGCCAGGTATTTCCAATACCAATAACAATAGAACTGAAGCGGCATAGTACCATCAAAAACTTCAAACTTGCTCTATCCAAAAATACATATTCCAAAACTTGAAATTAGTGTGCAATGGATTCCCCAGAGGAAGTAAGGAATTACAATTGTCTGATGTAAAGGTGGGTCGAAATAAGGGTTAACGGGAGTTCCTTCCAGCAAAGTAATAATAATTCGTTTGGGGCAAGTCGATATCTCAGATTTTCTTTGGATGTATTTTTAAAAATAGATGTGTGTTTGGATAACGAACAGAGCTAAATTACATACATTTCAACTATCGTTTGGTGCATTTGTTATCGGTAAAAGAGACCTTCATTGTCCGGTAAGATGGCAGTGATTAAACTGAAAATCTCGTAGCACAAAAAGCACACAAAATTTTCACCAAAAATGAACGTATGTGAACCTACTGAATAAAATGTGAGGTTTTAGTGAGCTCAATGTGTCTTATTAGATTCGGGCCCACGGTGCACATTTTGTACACATTAAGTTCATATTTGCTGTACTTCACAGTATCTACTCTTCGTTTTGAGATCACTTTTAGTACATTTGTCAATTTTGAATGAACTTTTTGTGCATAAATTGTGTATCAGTTCAATAGAAGTGTGTATATTATGCACAAAAATGTGGCGTAGTTCATATTAATTTAACGAAAAGTTAACTTATTATGCATTAAAAACGTGCTAAAACTGGAACATATTGTGAACTTTTTTCGGGACATATTGTGAACTTTATATGTACTTTGATTTTCTGTGTGTATATGAGAGAGCGCCCCATGCTTTTCCTTTTATTTAACATTTTTGTTGTACATAAACAAAGTTATTTTTTACTTTCTGGTAGGAATTGTTTAAGAAAAGTATGTCTTTAAAAAGGCTTTTTATTATTTTTCTAACCAACCAGCTTTGTATTTGATACCTCCTCTTCTCCGAACTTAGCCAACATCAATATTGACTTTTTCAAGAACTAAAAAAAAAATACACATCAAGATTATTGATCTTCGAAAGTTCCTAAAAACAAATACGACTCCTTTCTTCGTTACTACTATTTGATTTAATTAAGTCGTATTCATTCAAGCATCTGGAAGTTGTATTCTCCTTAAAATGTTCGATCTCTCTTCTCTGCCACAATTGCTTTATCTAGAAAGTGTCTCTAATGGTTCATTTTAAACCCAGCAACGGTCTCCTCTCTTCAGAAACAAAGCATTTTCAGTGGGTTGTTAACGTCAATCATTCCGGAAACACAGAATGCAAATATTTTATTTTTCCTCTGAGACAACAGTTTGTTGAAAATAGGATAAACTTTCTGTTTTGTCATTTCTCACACCCATTGTTGTTGTTCTCCCAGATGAAAAAAAAAGTATCTCAAATGTGTCTGAACAGTAGTTAACAGTTTGCTCTAAAAACAGAGTTTTCACAATTCGATAATCCATATATAGTCTATTTGTCAAAAGCTCTATACTTTTAAAATAACCTATCATGTAGAAATGCTATTACAATACCTTCTGACCATTCCACTCTCACAACTTCAGATAAGTATTGTTCTATCAATGAATTATATATCTATGAATCAATCTATCTGTCTATGTATCTATCTATCTACCTATCTGTCTGTCTGTCTGTTTATTTATCCAATCACAATCCTTTCCCTCTATACCGGATGTTTAAAAATGATCGTCTTAAATTGAAGATTTGAATATAAAATTTAAACTTTTACAAATTTAAAAATTGTAGGTGTTTATCTCAATATATGGTCATTTGGGGTTTTTACGAACAGTTGGGGAATTCCGACACTTCTAAGCTTGCAACACTGTAGATTGCATAATAGTCAGTGCGTGATATGAACAATACTCAGGTAAGAGATTTCGTAGTGTACAGAATCTCTGCGCTGATTTATGAGTTTGTGTGTTGCATTTGTGAAGGACCAAAATCATATTTTGTAAGGTAAATTGTCGAGAAAAACTGAAATGATCCTGTTCTAAAATAAATGATTCGGTTCTTAAATTTTTATGAGGAAGTATTGATCATGGAGTTCGAAGACATTGCACACGATCAAAGGGTAAAGCCTTGTGTGTTCACAGTTTGATTTCCTTTAGTCAATGGTACAAACTCCAAGAATTAATTTATTTCTAATATTAAGCGTTTTGAGGCAATCTCGACATTACGTTGTGGGGTACTTCCGACACCTTCACCAATAGCATATTTATGTAGGCCTACATTCTTTGCAAAAATCTATGTGACATTTGTCGTGTAAATTACAAATATTATGCCATACCATAGCACCCTGTCTTTATTTTCCATATCATACAACCCTTAGTTTGATATTTGTTCTTAGAGGTTACGAGGAAAGCTAGTAATGCGCTAAAATTTCTTTTACTTTCTATTCTCTTTAAATTCACTTAACTGTAAGATAATCTGTCAGATACCATTTCACACTCAATGTCAATTCATCGTACAGTATTACTAAGAACATAATAGTATTTGTAAAATGTTTACATGTATTTTCATTTTGTGTTGGAATTTCCCATGTAATGGGGTAATCTCGGCACTTCGCACTAGTTTCATGTGAACATCCTAAGTAACCAGACTACTTAGATTTGCAGAATGAAACAAATATTTAATGAATGAAGAAGCAACATGCTTTATGACGACGTGCAGAAATCTCATCCCAATGCTTCATATGTTTCGTAAGATTCTAAGTCTGTCGGGAAACACCTTGAAAGACCATATTAACCAGTTTATGTATCACGAAAACACGCGTCACAAGATTTCAGTAAGTTTTACTTGATATTTTGTTCTTAAAGGTTCTTGGTTCTGTTTCTGGTGATGGATTCCTTTCTATGTATTTACTTCAGTTAGAAATGGTGATTATCTGGAAGATGGTGTCCTTAGCAAGCAATAAAAGTAATTCAAACAATTAATTTAGAATATTTGCTGAAGAATAGGACTCCTTTACATTTGATTTGGAAAATGGTACAGCTGAACAGAGAATTCCCCAACCTTGTTTCATTTATACGTTTATATTTTTACTGCATCTATGGACCATCGTATCCAGTGACTCCCCTGTGGGGGTATCATTCCCGCATTCTTGACAACACGCTCCCCAAATTTTGAACTAAAAAAATCGATAGAAACCATGAAAAATTTCACTTACATCCCTTCCAATTTTGACTTTATACTCCCCGCAAACTGAAAATCCTGGAGGAATTCCTGTTTACCAATTGATATGTAGTAAGGAAACACTGGGCAGAATTATGGTAAATTTTATTTTCCATAATTTTTACTGTTTGTTTTGTTCAATGTTGGGTTTTAATAACACAGACATGAGTTTTTCTACAATTCCTGCCAAAATCATTTTTATAATGATTTTTATATAAAGAATGTATTAATTTAAAAGAAATATTATAATAGATTGTAAATTTAAATAACTTTTCAATAAGAGTCTTTTGAGGTTTGGGCAAATAATCCTTAATGTTAATTCTCCTGGAGTGTTCGACGTTCATAGTTTGAACCAATCATATTTCTCTGAAGACAACTTACCTGTCTGTAAGCGCTTTGTTTTTTTTTAATGTTTTGATATATCTCTTAGGAAGATTCGGAATTGTTCATTTGAATAATCAACATGGCTTCACATGTTCGATTTTTGGTCCCCAGAAATTATTGAAAATGGCTTCTTTACGGAAGCATTTATACCAGGAAATGACTGAACGAATTCACACATTTTCTCTAATTTTGGGACGGTTATCTCTTGCTGATTTAGGTCCTAGAGAACCGTTAATCATCTCAGTTCTTTAGTTAATTTAAATTTAGCCCACTGTGCGAAGAGATTGCCAGTGAAGTAAGAACAAAGTGTACACAGCTTGTTCAACATACCGGCGAGTGACAGAGATGGTAAAGTGTTTTTAAACAGTATCTAATTCTGTTGAAACTCTTTCCACTTACTTCGTTTGAGATTACCTCTTTACAGTTAATAAAGATTAATCCATGAAATTCGGGAATGTCCCGGAAAATTCGGGACGTATGGTCACCGTAGGTAGAATAAGAAAGAAAATTAACACCTTGACACACTTACATTTTTATTACAGCATAAAAACATAAACAATGCAAGACAATATTCCACTACGTTTTCCTAAATTCATATTTTACAAGACAATGCACTTTGTTTAGCTCCGCTGCGTATACGGGTGAAAACTGTATATTCTATTTGATACGTTATGTAATGATGACTCACATAGTTCACAATAGACCTCAACATCTTATCCATTATCATTTACACCTACACACGAATTGTGTGCCCACTTCTTACAAGGAATACAGCAAACCCAGCCTTCACTTTCAGATGTATTAAAGTCTGCACATTAACAGCGCATTTTGTTCTTCTTCACTGCATTAAGAATGTACCTCCGGCTGTGTGTTTGTATTATTTTAACGGTTGTTGTTCATAACCATTAACTTTTCTCCTTTGCTTTATGAAATAAACAAGTGCTTACTTTTGCCCCCCATTCCGCACCGTATTGTAGTAATAGTAAAACCTATTTCTTATTACTGAAATACTTACAAAGTTTTGCAAGTAAGCATACTAAGAAACATGAAAGTCATTCCTGTTGAATACTTCTCAAAGTAAATAATTCTGTTGACATTTTTTTTTTCTCAATTATTACAACATTATGGGAAAATACACAACTCATTACATTACATGCACACACGCATCAATAAATCAGCTTTATATCTCTCAGAATTATATTTTCAGCCTGTAGAAAGCATAAGAAAACTTCTCAATAGACTGCAGCACTAGAGAAGGGAAATAGAGGGGTTCCTCCGTTTTATCGTGCTGCCTACATTCACTTCAATTTCATACGTATATGTACTTTACCATAATACTCCCAGGATAAAATTATACTATTTAAAACAAAGGATAATAAAATAAAATAAAATAAAAACCGTAAGCTTACACCCACTGAACTTCAAATTCACGTTATACCAATGCCTCTTTCCTTAAAGAGGGTAGAACCGCTAGGTTTTGCTAGTGTACTCCTAGACTCTAAAACGTTTGACGTTTAAATGAACGTAAAAACGACAGGTTTATTGCGTTTAAATAGAATGTAAAAGTGCTGTGAATAGAAGTGTTCATGTTACGTATATTTTATCCAACGCTTCAAAATCATTTTAAGTGTAAAACCAATACTTTTTAGTATCACTGTTTAAAATAATCGGATCCATTCACGAAAAAAAAAAAGCCAGTCAACTTAACTGTATGAAAATTTCCATCAACTTGACTGATATAAAACAGACCATTCAGTTTTCACGGGTACTGGGAGGGTGAAAAAACTAAAGCAAGATTCGAACGCGGATCGTTTACTTACAAGTCCAGCGTTTTACTGAATAGACCAAACCACACATATCTTTCCACATAGATAAATGTGGTGTTCAGTTTTATATGTAACCGTATATATAAACATGTTACATATTAAATTGAGTGACTTTTAATTTAGTAAGATTCTTTGAATTTTACGTCTAAAATTGCTGATTGATATTTGTAGACGCAACAGAATTATATTGAATTCTTTCACGTCTATTTTTTTTATGTATAAGAGGAAATGTTACATCTATTTCTTCAGGACTTAGAGGTTACATGGCTAAATAAGTTTATTTCGCACGATATTTGCTTCATTAAACTGTTTTAAACTCTAAACTATGGCCTGAATTGTATTGTATTCGTTTAATCTTGTTTCGGGGTTCAGTTGGCTCCTAGATTTAAACCCATGTCATCTTCCAAGAAATGAAGCTTCCAGGAAATTGAGTACCATCTCAATATTTACTTGGTGCCACTTTAAAAAGCAGCCTATTTAACTTAAGAATTGTTGGAATCGACTCGACTTTCTCTCGTTCTAAATAGTGCCTTAAGTCAGTGCACCGCTGAAGGTAATAACTCACCAATCGTACTTTGATTGTTAGTCATTTCCGAAATTAATCTTTTGTCTTTTTTGTGAATTGAATTTCTAATATTACAATTTAAAACATACCACAGTATTATTCAATTTCGGTTCACCGTATAATTCGTATGCATTTGCTTGAAGCTCAAGAAATCTTTTTATTGTGAGCGTCACCTTAAATGCTCTGCGAGCAGGGACATCGAAAAGTATAGTTTCTTTTTTAAATCCAAACTAAAAGATTGAAGCTTTAGCAAGTGAAATAAGAAAATATAAGGGACTTAGGCTGTGCGTGCAACTAAATTTAAAAAGTCTACGAAACGTTAGAATTAACTTTATTTTAGAGAATACTATATTGACATCTAGTAGCTATCGATGAAATTAGTTATTATATGTAAACTTGCCTTGCGCGAAATGAGGTCGTTTGTTGTTGCGTAGTAACGAATCAAATTTTCATGGAGTTAAGTACAAAATAAGTACTAATTGTTTTAATGAATGACTTTATAAAGAATCTCGAAATTGGAATACAGACTTCGAAGTGTTGTATCAGTGGCGGCGTAAGGCAATCTGAGTCCCAGAGTAAGTGAACTAGATTTATGTCCGTTCGCGAACACAATCGTGATCACCCACTGCTACTGTTGGCCGGAATATCTTATTTTCTGCTATTCCGAGCCCCGTCAGGCGACCTTCGGCAAGTGAAGCCCGGGGCGGCGGCACCGCTAACCCCCTCCCTTACGCCGCCACTGTGTTGTATATAGGTAATGTAGATCAAAGCAAGGACGTGATCCTATCAATGGCAATGTTTTCCCCTGGTATGATCAATTTTCGGAGGATTGCCATCCCGCTGATGCTTGAGTGCACAACATCGATGAGTTTTGGGATTTATTGCTGCACGTACGACCGACATAAGCAAACTGACATAATGATACAACGACTGGTTGTGTGATGATGAATACCGATGCTGTTGACGAAAGCACTTCTGAGATGTTGACGTTCAAAATTGACTATCTGTTCTCTGACGATGTCAATCCTGACTTCAAAAAGTCAAAACAGAGAATGGTAATGAGACGTTGGGGATTCTGTGCTTACCTTGCAATGTCGTTCATCAAACATGCAATGGCATTAGGCTGAAGGCCGCTAGAACATACAATAAATGTAAATAAAATAAAATCGTTTAATGGATTTCAATTCGGTGAACGCGGTGACCAAAAGGTTGATCTGCTTCTTCCAATCTGTTTACCTAGAAACGCATCGTAGATGTTATTTCCAGAAAACGAGGCAAAAGTGATTTAATCGAGTTATTTCTGTAGTGTGAGTAATTGTTATATTGTAAATAGCATTTTCTTTTAAAAAGTCAATAAAATGTATGTTGTGCTTGCTTGTAGAAGGCCTTAAGGATAATCTAAAGCAACTATCTCCAACAAAAGATGGCAGCACTACTTCCGTGTAT
>JAGDQP010010097.1:0-56903 GCA_022664845.1 Lepisma saccharinum
AATATCAATGGTGATATGGGAAATAAACTAGTCACTATGACGTAACATTACCATGATTCCGAATCATTAATCTGTGTCATATTTCGTTCGGAAAACTCACGCCCGACGTACCCAACTTTTAAGTTACTAAGCGATCATCACAGCCGTGACACTAGGTTTCGAACGAACCAATTACTTTCTATTTCTTACTATAACTCCTCCTTTTATTCGAAGTCCTATACGGTTTCTGTATCCCGCAAGTGGAACGGACTGCCAATTTCTATTAGGGTCTCAACTTCATTAACAAGTTTTAAATCTATGCTTTACAACCACCTCTTAGAGCAACACAACTAAGATATGTTTCAATAGTATTCTCTCAAATTGTCAAATTTTAACCAATAAATACTAGTATCGCTAGATCGGTCAATATGCAATATATTTATTTGTAAGTCGATAATGTAAGTTTATATGATTATATTCTCATGGTATTCATAGCTTTCTATTTATATCTATGTTCTCTTGTGTAAGTGTGTGTGGGGAGGGCTAGTGATCTGTATAAAAAATATGTAGTATAGATATTTATTGTTTTCTTTCCTCTCTTGCTTTATTTTCTTTATAATTACGAACTTTGTTTTATTATATATCTCTTCCATCTTAGTAGTGTTTACTAAAACTTTCAACTACTCTCTCTGTATTTATGGTTGAGTGGTAGAAAAGGCCATAAGGGCCTTAAGTTTGCCATATAAGACAAGGTGTAAATAAATAAATAAATAATTTCGAAAGAAAATCAAGAAATTTTTGCTAAAGAAATGTTTCACTAAATTTTCCTCGTTAAGCTAGCGATGACTGGAGACGATAGCAAATTACTTGAACAAGCATTATGACGTCTGCAAAATACCATGCAAGCGATTGGCTGTACATTTAGTCTCGATTAATCTGATTTGATGGGACTAACGGTGATCCGCTTAAACGAAATTTCTCTTAAATCGGAAACATAGTGATTTACATACTGCAGTTTACATACTACATGTTAAAAGAGCAACTTTATTTTAAAGTAAAATAAACCATTTTCAAACATATGCCTAGTACAATAATGTAATATCTACGAGTGCAATAACGTAATACTGTAATACTTTAACGTAATTATTGTACTGTAATTTTACTGAACATTGCAAGGATTTTTCAAATAATTCGTACATAATTAAGAATATGTACTCAAATGTAGCACCTGTAAACTGCTAAAATCAAAATTTTATTTATACTGCGCCCGATTTCAGTTAATCACGATTAGGTTATTTGGGATTCTAGAGTACTTAAAATTTCAAATTATAATATAAATTCCTCCAAAACGGGCTATCTGGAAACTATGGACTAATATATTGTAACTCATCGGTTGATTTAGTATGCTAATTTCATTCAGAAGCTTGCTTACTCAATGTCGTGACCTTTATGAATTTTTCACGCCCATCGTTATTTAACTAAGAGGAATCGGTTTCGACCAATCACACCGAAGTACGTAAATAATGTCGCAAGCAGAGAACTGAAGCTGTAATGAAATTATCCAAAAGAAAAGAAAACCGGAGAAAATAAAGTAGAATTAAGCAATGGCTACTTACGTTGAGTAGCAGTAAACAAAACATTGGCTACGTGCAAAAGCTCCACCCATTTTTTGTTGCATGTATAAAAGAATACAACATTGAACTCACCTAGGACTGTGCATAATCGCAATCGTGATCGATGTCCTCTTGCCATCGTTCTGGTGGAAGAAGAATCTCACGTCGATAAAAGTTCTGACGTTTGGAGTTGAAGAGCTGTTGTACGGCATTTTGCACAGCCTCTACCGATTTTCCGAGCGAAGAAACTGTGTAAAGCACGATAAGATAAAGATAAGATAAGATAAAATTAATTTTATGGGCAATAACAGCACTATGGCTTATGCCCGTCCCGATACGAGGAAGACCCTTATCTTGGTCATGTGAAAACTTAGCTGTTTATTAAAATAATAAAAAAATATAAAACATGAAGATGTAAAAGGTCTTCACACTCAGCCTACTGGTGTAAATGTCCAGTATAACTAGGAAGCCTGTAAATGGGCCCTCACAAGATAAAACAAAAATACACCATAAAACTTAACAGCTAAGGAGCATAATCATATAAAATAAACGGAAATCATAAAACTCTGCAAAAACAAGTAAAAATATTACCGTTTAAGTTTATATCTCGGTTTCCCTTTCCTTCCCACGAGATTAAAATCCATATCCATCAGGTGGTCCTCAACCATGTCGGAAGCCAAAGATGAACTTTGTTGAGCGAAAGCGTGTGCAGACTCTTCCTGAGCTAATTGAGCAGCCAAAACGTTCCTCAAAGTCTTAATGCTTGTAGCGAGAGGCGAAGTTCGAGCTAATTTGAAGACTTTATAAGGACTAAAAGTAGTCTTAACCCGTGGAGTTCTAGAACTCTGCACAGGTGTTTCTTGTCCCTGACTCTGTGTCGGCATATTGCGAGAAGTCTCTGGTCCTTTGGGAGGCTTTGGAAGGTCTACATGCACATCAGACTCTGTTTGTGTTGATACATTAACTGTCTGGGTACCAACCGAGACAGTTTTAACTGGTATCCTGGCTACAACATGTGAAAACGCACCAGAGGGAAAGGTGCGCTGAGACACTCTTAATCGACGTTTAGCATCACCAGCGGATATTTTCTCTAAGACCATCAGCTCTCGAATTCGTTTTTCCTCCTGAAAAATAGGACAGTCACACGACCAGGCCGTGTGCTCACCCTTGCAATTAACACACTGAGGTTTCAGTGACTTGCAAGGATCCGCATCATGGCTACTGCTTCTGCAAATTGCACATACAGCAGAGGTCACGCCACATGACGTGCTGGTGTGTCCATAATGTTGACATTTAAAACAGCGGAGCGGACTTGGTATATAAGGACGGACAGGCAAGCGATAGAAAGCTGCCTTCACGTCCTTAGGAAGCAGAGGCATGGCAAATGTAAAAATTAATGATCCTGTTGGTTGTAATTGGCGTCTTTCTGCTGTTGATGCGTTTAACATTCACTACGCCTTGACTGGCGAGTTCTCTTTTAATCTCCTCTTCAGGAACATCGTGAAGATCCCAACAGTTATTACGCCCTGTGTAAAATTCAGTTGGCGGTGTGGCTCAACTACAACTTCAAGAGTTCCAATTGATGTCATCTTCAGGAGATTATTTGTCTGTTTGTCAGTAGATGTCTCCACTAATAAGGTGCCATTCCGAAGCTTTTTAACATTGTGTAGCTCGCCTGCAACATAAGTAAGTTGTCTAATGCAAAGCACGAAACAGGTGATGGTTTGTTGGGGCCAGCTCAGGACAATAGGGCGAGTGCAGTAAAATCTCCCAACCAAAGTCAATGAACTTTTGACGAATGATGACAGTAGCATGTTGCCTTGCGTTATCATGGTAAATGATGATTTCTTGGCGATGACGAGGCCTGGCCGTTCGATCTCAATGCTGATCGCAGTCTGTTCAACTGTTGACAGTAAATGGTTTGGTTAACGGTTTGATTAGATTTCAAGATCTCTTACTAAATTATATCCTCGACACCCATCGCACACTTAATATCACCTTCGTGGGTAAGCCTCTGCTTTAGGCGTAGATGAAGTGTAACTTAAGCTATTCCATTCCATAGCTTATTACTTCCATTCAGTTTCTGTCGTGACTTTTTGCCGTTCATCGAAAAGTGTGTTACTATTTTGACCTCCAAGTTGTTATTACTATCTTGACTTTCCTCTACCCGTTTTCAAGCAAAGGTGTGTTTTTTCGTTGTTCTTTTGTTACTCTACCATGGCGCAGTAATTCTTTCTTCTCAAATTATTTTCGATGTACTCTTGGATGCTACGAATCATCTCATTGATTTATCAGTGTCATCTCTTATTATTGGACTAAATAAAATGAAATGTGGTGAATTACTATTGGTAAAATTTTCCCGACAAGATATAGCCTTGTTCTTTAATAATCATAATTTTTTACAAAAATTGACATTAAGTTCTAAACATTTTGTTTAGAATTTTCGCTTACTTTGCCTTTTGGTTCTTTCTCGTGAATAAGAAAATTGGAAGTATTTTTGACTCAGGAAGACCTGGCAAGTCCGGAATTGGCTTCCGGCGGATGTTCGTTTTGGTAGTTGGAAGTGGGGTTACCTTCAGCAGACGAATAGAAAGAAGATGACCAGGCCCACTGATTATCGAAAATAAAATATTAATTTTTACTGTAAAAGTGAAATAAATATATCAGTGGCCTACAGGGTAAGAAGAGTATAGTTTGTGGTATTAATGAGCTAACTTTTACATGTCAGCCGAAACAAGTTTAGCTGAACAAAGTAAATTGCTAAATTGCTGTGATTTACCTTCCTGCCTGTGAACTGCTTCTACGAGGTGTTGCTGTGGAAGGCATCTTTATGACTTCGTTTTTATCAATGGAACATCAAAACTTCAACCTTAATGCGTGATAAATTTTTCGTTAATTTCCCGAATTTGAAAATTTGTTGAAATTTAGTAACTTCGATATGTCTTCTACACGCTGTAAGAATTTCAATTTTGTACAAGGTATTCTATCTAATATGCAAAGCTAAACTAGTGACGGCGGGCATGGATTAGCTATCACTTTCTCGTCATTGTGCCATTGGGTGACCAGGAACTGGAAACCATTTCTCCCCTTGTATCGTTTTTTAAAAACATTTTCTCATTCTCATTTAAAATATTTAGTTGACTAAAATGTTTACTTTCACTACTTCAAATTTAGTTCATTATGTTCACTAACGATACACCAGGAGTGTGTTTGGCTGTTCACTCCGTGGTCTATGGGTTTTGCGTACTTTCGTTTCGACTGAAAGTTTAACCCGAATATTTTAACAAACGCTATATCAGCTTTCCTACCAAACAAAAAGAATTTATTTCAAGGGTCAAAGTTTAATAGACATCTCAGAGTATGATCTCATAATAAAAACAGAATATATTTTTTCTTTGTAGCTCAACTCCATATATTTCGATCCACCTTCATACTTAGAAATTACAGCTCCCTGAAGTATTATGAACATAAATTGTGAGACTAAGTAGAAAGTGCTTTAAATGGAGAAAGGCCCTATCGTTAACTTGTAATTTGATGTATCGAATAAAAAATGTAACATGTTTGAGTCTTCGTTTAAATAGTAAACGCTTTGAAGTGGGCAAACAGAAATTAAATTATAAACATTTGAAACGACACTTTTGTTTAAATGATTTACACCAGAGCTTATATTCAACGCGTTACTTTAAAATTGTGTCCTTACTATCAGAAACATAAGAAAATCTTGAAACTTGAATAGCAAATACTTACGGTATAATTGAGCTGACAGAAGAAAATTTCAAACATTTCTTTTTCTCTGAAATTTTTATTGATTTTGCTGGACAACTTTCTGTGTAACAAATAGCTGAATAGTGACTTATGTGTACGTATTTTACAGAGTAAAATGTACGCATTGTTTGGCACATGTTACTCTGCATTTTTTTAATGAAACGCAATTGTGTTCTTTATAAAAATAAATATTTCAACCAAAAGGTATTCTTTCAGCTTTCATTTAAAAGCCTAATATTTACAATATTAAACTGAAACTTAGAAGTTAAGTACGTTGAAAGAGGTAATAAATTCACAAGAACTTTCGATTACTTTAGGGCAAGGCTTAGTGCTTTATGAAGGTTTAAGATTTTACATTGCTCAAATTTTCAACTAACGCCAGCATATCAGATTTCAAATAGTTTTCCGTGTTTTTATTTCTTTCGTCTCCAGTCAACCGTATCGTGTTCGAAAAATTTTGTTGTCGTTTAAACTACAGTAAACCCTAAATGTCGTGAGACAAATCGAAGTCCTTTACCAGAAATCGGTTGGTATATGTTTAGTATTTAGTTTTATGCTTTTTATTCGCTTGTTCGTTGCTCCCTGGTGGTGAAATTTAAAGCTCAGTTGAGCATTGCCTTTACTCATAGAGGTCGATACGGGATAGTTACCGGCGTTGAAGTATTTCGTTTCACCCAAGAATGTGGTGTGTGTACTCAGGTAGGTCCCGAGGTACACGCGTAAGGTGTTCATTGATCTTTTTTTTCTTGCAAAGAATAGCGAATGTCAACGACGCGAAGCTCAGGTTCTGGGCCTTACTGTAGTTCGTTTCCACTTTTTATCCGGTACGTCCGGTCCTCTTGCGCAGGTTCTGGAGTCGTGATGTGTTGGTTTGTTCCTTTAGCAACTTTGTGCTAGTCTAGATTTTGGTGTAAGCTCTAGTTTACTGACTCACCTCAAGTTCGGGTTTTTCTTGTGTTTTACTGCTCGACCGCGTTTCATTCCTCAAGTGCGTAAATCCGATTTTCTCAACTGGTGGGTTGGCGTGTGAGTTTCACCCTTCCCTTCTTGGTTTTATCGCCTTTTGGGCTTTAATTTAGTGTTTTCTTTCTTTCTACTTGTGTGTTCAAACGGAGTTTGTGCTCTGTGCCTGCTGTTTCGTATCACATGTTCACTTCTTTTCGCGCTGGCACATTTTCGTCCTCATCTCTACGACGGAAAAATTTTCCACTGCTATCCTTTGTGATACAGTGAGTGCTGTTTTGCTTTTTGAGTGGCTGTGTAGTGGGAAATGAATCACCTTTTTGCTGTGTGAGGTGAGTAGTAGGCATGTAACTTTCAGGGGTACCATTTTTAAACATGTTTGTAGCCTTTGCTACTGGATCTATCATGCTGTGGTGGTTGTGAGTGGTGGAAGAGGAGTGGGGTATATCCTCCTGAACTGTGGAGGCTGTATATGTAATAAACGAGAAGATATGTATTAATAAATTATTTTTAATTTATCGGCAGCCATTTAATTATTCATTGGCCGCCCGTAACCGACGATAGGACTCGTCGGAGTTGTCGAGAAACTAGGTATAAAACCCCGATCGCGGAAAGTGTGGAAAATATCATATTAAATTACATTTAATGTAGTATATGGATTTTTATTAAGGACTTTGATTCACTTTTTCGGTGGTTTACATTATTTTTGATGGAGAATGCATTCACCGTCATCGCGATGCATACACTTGATATGTCTAACACATAGAAGATCTCTTGCTCAGCTAACGTTGTTCAGTTATATCTTTCGATGTTTGGCGCATGCGCAGAGTTGATTGTCTCAATCGAGGCGACGCGTAGCTTATCTTTGTATTGCATCTACGATGCGCGGGAAGAGGGTGAACAAGTTGTATCGCACCTGTGCTGCTGAGGAGAAGGGAACTTGACGCTCTATTCGTGTATGGACATACTCCGGTAATTTCCAAGAATTAAACTGTGCAGGTGTTCGTTTGAATGGACAATGAGTCGACGCGGAGCAAGATAGAGAAAAGTTATATCCCAGCTATACTGCTTGGGAGGAGTTTTCTTTTTATGTCTGCCGTTTGATTGACGTGGCGTCATTTTTATTCTTTAACATAAATTCGACGCAAAGCAAGAAAGAAGATATTCTTTGATGATCTAGACAAGATAGAACATGTTTCTTTTGATATTTGCCGCATAGCAGGTGTTCGTGAATTCTTTCTGTCCTCTTGATATTTACGGGAATATTTGTAAGTTTGAAAGATTATTAAATTCTGTGTAATAATATTTTTGTGTTGTGTTAGAACTTATCTTGCACAATATTGCGTAATACTTACCATTTAACTTAAACTGCCTTGTACTGCATTCTGCTGCCTTCATTATTAACATTTTGTCTTTTACATTTTGAACAATATTACAACTAATATATAATTATAAAATAAATATATTTATGTACACTCTACGTTTTTTTCTTTCATGAATTATTGAAATAAAAAATTTGGTTTCACCTTTATACGAAAAGACTTTGTTTGCATTTTTCTTTTCGTTTTATAGTATTATTTAAAAGAGATTTTACAATCTCATCGTTTTTCTGAAGATTGCTAGAATGAAGAAAGAAATTACATTTTTCCTCGCACACTGAAATAAATAAATACAATACAGAATAGTGCACAAAGAATTGATTTTTCGTGTTGAATTTGAGTTTTATTTAAACAATATAATTTGCAATATCGTTTTAAAAAATATTTCAATTGGTTTAGTAGGATTATTTCCAAAGCTATCAAACTATCGCAACCGCCCATGTTTATTAATATATATATAACAATCCAATGATTTCCCGGGGAACCTGAGTCACCCAAATTTACTGAAAGTGCCGCCGGATGTTCAACTTGTTTTTGTAGGGTGTCCATTGAATAAATTCCAGTAAGCGTAGTTGCACTAATAGAGTCCTAAAGAACAATTTTTAAGATCTGATCAGTCCACATTAGAATCACTTTCATTTATTGGTGTTGGTTCATACACTGTTCTGCTTTCAGGTAGAATAAAAGAACGTAAACGATAGTTAGTTATATAGTTTGCGTACACTGATGCTTCTTTTAAAGCACAACGAAAACTTGTAAACTGATAAAGATGGTGAACACTATTTTGTGATGGAAATTATAACGCATTATATTTTGGACAGTGTATCACTTCCAAATAATTCACTGTTCTTTGAAAAGGAGACTTTAAATATATTTGCCGTGAGTGAATACACAATGACTGTGCGAGGTATAGTTGGTAAATATATTTTAACTTCGCTGTATTCAACTTCGCCTTCTATCCACTCTAGACCAAATACTTGCTGGCTTAAATAATTATTTGTATATCTTAAACTAGGAATAATTTTTGATATTGGAAATGCCGGTTTAAATATCGAACTTTGAAAACTATTACTATCTACATTAACTATAACTAATTCTTCGACTATAAAATTATTTTCTTCATTATCATCGAATGTGAAAAGTGTACGACAGTTCTCATGATTGATCGTAAACTAAACTAAATTTTACGTGGTATGATCCATATATAGATTTCGATCTTTATCGATCTGTATAAGGGAATCAAATTGAACGTCAATAATATATGAAATAGATTGTGCAAGATTTTGACTGAACCGAATTCAGAGGTTAACGGGAGATTCCGTAATAACATCCCATTTAGAATCATCCAAAGAATTAGTAGGAGAAAGAATAAAAGCGTAAAGAGATATACATGAGGGTAATCAGAATATGTGACTGTATGACTTACATTTTCATGAAATATACCAGTTCCAGAGAACAGGGTGTGATAACTTTGAACGTATAGTTGATTAGCATAATGCGGAGTAAGAGTGGTGAGAGGATAAAATTGAGAACCAACTTGTACTTGCAACTTATTAATATTAAAATTTCAACGTGGAAGGGATTTTCATGGTATTTTCCATTGAATGCACTATTTGCAGTAAACCCTATACGGAGACCCTTTGGCACATTTACAAGAAATATATTATCAAGATTATAGGAATCAACATTGCAGGAATAGTGTGTACTTTTGTTTCAACTCTAGTCAGTGGTAATTTTGCAGTATCATGAGTAATAAAACTTTTTAATTGTAAAACTAAATCAGCAGAAATATTAATTAGACGAACATAAAGAATAACCTCTTCCAGTTTAACTTTAAATGTAGAATTTCCAGCTACCATTAAGCAGAATGCATCTTTACTACAACTTAATTTTATACGAAGATTGACTTTATTTGGAGAAACTCGATTTGGTCCAGAAATATCTGTATGAAGTCGTCCATACATATCAATGGAAGCGCTACCAGCAACAAAAGATTTTTGTTTATAATAACCAGCATTGTTTTCATTGAGACTATTAAAATGTCCTACAGTATCCTTATACCACAATCCAGTGGTTAAATGAGTTTTCCTTGCATGTTCAGAATAATTAAGTAAAGTTTCATAGTATGCTCTAAATGGGTACGTAGCATTTGAAGAAGAAATAACTTTATCATTTAAAGAAACATCGACTTGGATAAAAAGTGAATGAAAAAAAGTTATTCACCTGAGCTACATTATCTACCACAATGGCTGGTGGTCCTTCTGCTGCTACCTGTAAATTATCTCCATTTCCCCTTAATACTTTACACTTGACATAAAGATAAATATGTGCAGGAAGAATATAATCAGCAGTATCTTCAGGCACAAAAACGTCTATAGGTCCATCATAAGAAAGCGAAGAAATTGGTCGATACTCTTACATTCGAGATGATTTAATAGCAGTTTGTGCCATAGGAACAGAAACTATCGAATTAATTCGTACAGAATTCATTACTTTTAGATGTAAGAAATGACATTTTTTAGTTGAAAACATCTCTACTCTTTCTTTTATTACAAACACGTCTTCTTTCTAAACTTGGTGGTTCAATACGTACGGAAGCCTTACGTTTACGTGCCCTTCTTCTACCACTACCACTAAGCAACTGACTGACTTTATTTTCAACTATAGTTCTTGAAGATGATCCTGCTTCGCGAACTCGTGCTTTGAAAGATTTCTTAATAGGTCAGTCTTCCAGCATATCCCCCGCAACTTGTATTCCTATTTGTAAAGCTTGTCGCTCTACTGCTTTTGCTCCTTAAGGAATGGCATAGCAAATCGAAACAACCCACGAAATAAATTCCCAATCCCATGTCCCCATTGATAAACAGGTCCTGCAAAGTGAGGTATAGCTCTACCTCTATGAATAACTGTACACGATTTCATTTTGATGAGCGCTTAAAGTGAAGTGTTACGGTCAATGTCCCGGATGCGAGTGGTAAATTACGGCGTGAATGGTCTTTTAGTAGTTTCTCTACAGTGTCGAATTAAAGTTTTGAAGGGGGGAAATAATGCACATTCTGAAAATTTATGGTTTTTACTTTTCCATGATGGTCATAGCTACAATTCGTAAAAGAGGTGCTTTTGTATGTAAAATGAGTTTGAATAATATCAGTATAAACAAACATTGGATATTGATATCCAATGTCTAAAAATGGCTGTTTAGGAACTATCTTTTAAAATATTAATATTAGGTTCAAACCCTAATTGTAATGCTAACATGGATGATAAACGTAAAGATTTTATATTATCATCAACGTGTACAGTAACAATGTTTGAATATTCTAATTGTATAGTTCAATTAATTTTATTCAATTCATCTAGGAACTGTTGGACGGTGGAATAATATCCTTGTGGTATTTTATGTTTTACATTATCATACCATATTATATTTTGACCAGAAATAACATTATCACACGTTAAGGGAATATGAATCCTAATACTACAACTTAATCCTACCATCCACGAAGCATGGTATTCGATTATTAAGAATATTGAAAAATGTGTTGGACTATTATTAGAATAACTTTGAATACTTCCATTAGAAGTAAGTGTAATGTAAAAACTATCTTCACTACTTTCAGAAATCATTTTATTTTAAAATGTAGTGTCACGCTTGAAGTTCCAAATTGAAATGGCAACTTTTTCCCCTGCACATCTTTAAAGTCTACTTGAATAGTATCAAAATATTTTTTTCAACTTTAACATATTGTGGACAATCAAAAATAAAAGATTTTCTTTTCTTAATTAAAATCTTGAATTCCAATTTCTCGAAGTAGTTTCCCAGTTATAGTAAATTTGGGTGCCTGAAGTTCCCCGGGAAATCATTGGACTGTTATATATATTAATAAACATGGGAGGGGCCGCTATTTTTATAGCTTTGAAAATAATCCTACTAAACCAATTAATTTTTTTTTAAAACGATATTGCAAATTATATCGTTTAAATAAAACTCAAATTCAACACGAAAAATCAATTCTTTGTGCACTATTCTGTATTGTATTTATTTATTTCAGTGTGCGAGGAAAAATGTAATTTCTTTCTTCATTCTAGCAATCTTCAGAAAAACGATGAGATTGTAAAATCTCTTGTAAATAATACTATAAAACGAAAAGAAAAATGCAAACAAAGTCTTTTCGTATAAAGGTGAAACCAATTTTTTTATTTCAATAATTCATGAAAGAAAAAACGTAGAGTGTACATAAATATATTTATTTTATAATTATATATTAGTTGTAATATTGTTCAAAATGTAAAAGACAAAATGTTAATAATGAAGGCAGCAGAATGCAGTACAAGGCAGTTTAAGTTAAATGGTAAGTATTACGCAATATTGTGCAAGATAAGTTCTAACACAACACAAAAATATTATTACACAGAATTTAATAATCTTTCAAACTTACAAATATTCCCGTAAATATCAAGAGGACAGAAAGAATTCACGAACACCTGCTATGCGGCAAATATCAAAAGAAACATGTTCTATCTTGTCTAGATCATCAAAGAATATCTTCTTTCTTGCTTTGCGTCGAATTTATGTTAAAGAATAAAAATGACGCTACGTCAATCAAACGGCAGACATAAAAAGAAAACTCCTCCCAAGCAGTATAGCTGGGATATAACTTTTCTCTATCTTGCTCCGCGTCGACTCATTGTCCATTCAAACGAACACCTGCACAGTTTAATTCTTGGAAATTACCGGAGTATGTCCATACACGAATAGAGCGTCAAGTTCCCTTCTCCTCAGCAGCACAGGTGCGATACAACTTGTTCACCCTCTTCCCGCGCATCGTAGATGCAATACAAAGATAAGCTACGCGTCGCCTCGATTGAGACAATCAACTCTGCGCATGCGCAAAACATCGAAAGATATAACTGAACAACGTTAGCTGAGCAAGAGATCTTCTATGTGTTAGACATATCAAGTGTATGCATCGCGATGACGGTGAATGCATTCTCCATCAAAAATAATGTAAACCACCGAAAAAGTGTATCAAAGTCCTTAATAAAAATCCATATACTACATTAAATGTAATTTAATATGATATTTTCCACACTTTCCGCGATCGGGGTTTTATGCCGAGTTTCTCGACAACTCCGACGGGTCCTATCGTTGGGTACGCGCTGGCCAATAAATAATAAAATGGCGGCCGATAAATTACAATTACTAATTTTAAAAAATAATTGATTAATACATTAATATTACATATACAGCCTCCAAAGTTCAGGACGATATACCCCACTCGTCTACCACCTCTTTCAACCACCACAGCCTGATAGATCTAGTAGCAAAGGCTACAAACAGGTTTAAAAATTGTGCCCCTAAAAGTTACATGTCCACAACTGACCTGGTGTCTGTTTGGCTATTTAGGTTCCAGTCCATGTGTCATGCTCAGTGAACTCCTTGCGGGTTATCCCTCGGTCTTTCTTTGTCCAACAATTTTAGATTGTGTTGGTTTACCTTTCTTTAGGGGAAATCTCCGTCCAGCTTTGTCTATACTATTGGCTGTTGTGCTGTTTAGGTTCAACGCCTGCTGTTCTCTCTCTTGTGGAGGAGGAGGTTTCATTAAGGCTGTTCAGAAATGCAATATAGTCCTTCGAACCTTTAGTTTCCGGTACAAACTACACACTTCTCATCACCCGTGACAATGCTTGTCAAGAATCAGTCCTTTTTGTACCGGAAAGACAAGAAAATATTGATCACGAAAATTTCCTCTCGTTGAATTTGGCTGATATGGAACCCAACAATCGAAATTTATGGTAAAACACAGCGATTAAAGCCGTCTTCCAACTGTTGTTCTTTGTACCTGGAAGGTTTCCGTTAATTCCTCTAGTGTTGGATTCGGACTGTATCGCATGGATTGGTCGCGGTCCTTCTTGTAATACACTGATGTACCTCCAAACAGTGGTTGATCTTGACAACTTGTCTCCGTTGCTGAATCTTCGCTATCGTCAACTGCATCTTCAGCATAATCTTGCCAAATGTTGTGGGAGACTGCGGCCGCATTACTGCCTTTATCGAACTTAAAAAGTAAACAGTGTTTTATGTTGTCATTATGGATCTCCATTTCACAAACACGATTCACTATCTCTGTCTGTTCATCCATACATATTGCAAGTGATTGTGGTTGCTCTAATGCCACTGAGTACATGACAACCGTTTCACTAGAGTCTGTGGATCACGACTTTTTCTTCCTGAGTACTCTCGACCATTCTCACATTATAAAACATACAAAATGGTGGCTTCGTAAAGTGAATCAGAATTGTTTTCATTTTGTGGATCAAAATGCTGTCCACATAATGTGCTGTGCGTTTTAATCATAATAAGAAACATCTTTATGAAAAGAAAAAAAGATTTCTAAGAAATGAAACCAGAGAAATTGTTTGCAAAGGAAATTTACATCAAAGTAACTCGATACGAATATCATAGCCTATACAAATATTCCTAGTTCATTTTTCGTTTAATCTACAAAATTTAGTTATTTATACTTCCGTTTACACTTTGATTTCATACAATTAAATGACACCGAAAAATTTCTGAGTCTCATCACATTTTATGTAATTGTTTATTATAAAATGTGACTTTCAGAAAACAAATTCATTTTCTCCTCTTCCAGAAGATGACAAATGATACAAAGAATATAGACAGACATGCGTCCTCTATTTTTTCGGAATATTAATGTCTAAGTACAAATCACTTGTAACGCATATTGAGTATGCATTTATTTAAATCGGGTGAGTTTATAATCAAAATTCGTAAGTGTGAAAATAAGTTACGACCATAATTTACGAAGCCAACTCCAGAAAAATGTGGATACATTTTATTTTACCTACCTCAGCTTCCACCAGCTATTGAGTTATATGTTCGTTCTATATCCCTCATTTCCTTGTAAATAATTATAATTGCCATTTCAAAAAAATCATAAGTGTTATGAAATCCATGTGTCATTATTATTTCGTTATATACGTACTCGAGCTGTTCACCATAGGCAAATATGGCTTTGGCGAAAAATACTACTACGTGTTATGAATTCTACTCATTTTGTTGCATAAACACTGACAGTATGTTGAGAAGGCAAAGACGGATTAGAAAAAGTCTGGTCAGATACTTTGCTTTCTTACGCATATAACTTTAACAATCACTCCATGGACTTGGCATTATGCGAATTCATCTAAATAGGTTTCTGGAACTCCCCGTTCTTCCATTATTATTTCACACTTCCATGACTCAAAATTTGTTAAATTTTGTATTTAACATCTCCACACACGTTGGAAAGTTTTCATTTCTCCGGTAAACTTTACATTTTCCAAGCTAGGAAAAGGGAAATTTACGCTGTAAAAATAGAAGACACAACACAACGTTCATCCAAAAAATGGAGGCACGGGAGCTGCATTCACTTTTTGGTTTAATCTACATTCAACCAGTTTTCGGTTGAGTATTTTACTTTCCGTAAATTTTCAAATATCATATTAAAAATTTCATATATATGACTTTTACAACGTATTTCATTGAAGCAGAGCATTTTTAAAGTAGAAAATAAGAAAAGGTATTGTTCCTTCAAAATTAAAAAGTTGAGGTGGCTGGGTTTCGATCAAGGGACCACTAGCACACCGGTTAGATGCTCTCGCCACTTTTTCATTTATCGTGTTCAACAATTAAATTTATGTGCAATATACACTAAATCTTATAACAAGGAACTATACGTAGATAGCCTGTATATAACTGCCAAAATTACTTTGCTTATTTTTTATAGGCAAACATTCATATTGTTGTGGAAGAAAATTCACAAAAAATTGAATATATGTTAAGGCTGGTTGGTTCAAAATTACATCAATGGTTTGCATTGTTAGCCAAAACATGATTCTTTATTTAGCCTTGGAAAACACCTGAAATGCCGGAAATTGAATAATTTGTGCAGCTGTATAATTAATAAAGCTTCCGTGCGTAATTCGAGTCATATTCTTTTTATATTGTAGCCAGAACGGGTTTGGTAATTATGTGCGTTAGTGTATCGTTTTTACCAATTTGACACAAATTGAAGTGTTAATGATATTCCGTTGACATAAAGCTTGATTAGTTGGCAAAGTGTCATGAATAACCTGATATGCCAAGTTGTGAATATTTGGCACATTCCGCAAGTCAGTTAGGTTTTGCCATATACTTTGCCAATTTATCTCTGGAAGTGTTGGAAGGAAATGAATGGAAGGTACATGCACTGTACAGGTAGAATTGTTTAACCTTCCACTGATCTTCAGGAAGTTTCTTGACTAGAAAATAAATTAAATGAATAAAAGTGGGAGTCAGATATTGTAACAATTTGACCACTTTCTTATAGCTAAGGTAAAATCAAATCAGTTCTTCGCAACACCTCGTTTATCAATTGTGTGGAGTACTCTTCTCTTATGCTACAGATTAAATATATAGTCCTATGTAACAATAATGTTTCGGCTTGTATTTGTAAATGTTTTAATTGAAGGCCCACTTCCTGAATTGACAGTTGGCATGTTCTCCTGTGTGTATGGAACGGATAATTGAACCCGGACGAGCTAGGACTCAACATGAAATCTCGGACTGTCCGGGCTAAACCCAGACGTCTGATAGATCTATCCATAAGAGACAATGTAATGTTGTATGTTTCCGGGTTTCATCTACCATCAAAATGACGTACCGAGAGTGCTGAGGAAGAAGCAGTGATTAACAGGCTCTACTATTTCACATACTGGGAGTGCCATCTGTGAGGCCAGTAATCCGCTAATCTGTGACATGTCAAAACAGGTAGAAATTTTACACTTACCCAATAAAACATCACAAAATAAGTCGCAAAGAACATTATCTGAACCAGGAATTGACGGTTTTATAGCACAACATGTATTTTAGAAAAATACCATACCGAAATTCCAAAAATTAATTGCTGCAAGAACACCGCAAAAACATTTAGTTTTGAGCCACAGAACACTTTCTTTGGTACATGTATGCCTAATTATAAAATGTTGTTACTGATTGTTTGTTTAGATAAAAGTTGTTAATCTGGTAAAAGAAAGTTAAATAACGTTAATACATTACATAGTCTTTGTGCCAAGTTGGAGGTTGACGAAGCCGTTTAGTTTCACTTTCTTTACTTACAGTTGAATCTACAGCATAGTAAATTCTGATCGATTGTTCCTCACTTGTCATAGTTTGAGTTGTACATCTCGGACAGTTTCATATCGTTTCTAGTTGCTTCCTCCTCAATCATATTATCAAATTCTTTGATTAATCTGTTTGATTTTTCATTACTAAATATATTAACTTGGCTTTCATCTTTCATAACTAGGTAATGTTAGTATCAAATGGTAATCTAGCTCCATTAAATTTTTAATTAGAAGATCTACGTTGTTTCATGTTACATTATTCTTGGGTACCTGCGTTTGAGATAAACCATGAATTGTTTGCACATGTTGACTTCTCTTTTATGGTTCTTAATGTCATTACTGATATCCTGCTGTTATTTGTTACTGTCCTTTAAGACATCGGTCACACTGTTATTATAAAATCCGTCTACATGGTTTGGATTTTTCTGAAAAACTTGCGTTGAGTTGTCCATAACAGATTTAATCTGTGTTTGTGTAAATGCATGTGTAAAAGAACTCAATGTTTGCACATATTTGATTTCATATACTTTTGCATCAGTTTCATATACTGCTCTTATCCTGTTTAGAAATTTCTTTTTAGCGTGTTTCGCCACAAGTTAAAATTTCACTAACTATCTTTGTGTTACAGTTAGCAGATTCTATTTATTGTGTCAGAAGCTGTGGGACTAACTTTAGATACCATCTCTTGTTGATTCGACGTTTTGTTGAAACTGTTTTCTGTATGTTTTATTGATGTTATTCTTATTAGTCGTATTGCTTCTGTAATGTTTACAGCAACTTGCCCAATGGTTTAACTTAAAACATTTTCTACAAATGGTGTTGAAGGGTGGGCAATGATTATAAATTTTATCTACTAAAGCACAATGTTAACATCTGTCAAATGTAGTTAATTGAGTTCATCACGTGCCGAATGTTAGATTAAACCTAATTACTACTATACTTTTCATGATTAAATTTTGGTTGTATTGTATTCTCCAAATTGTAGTGTTTCCATACTGTATTAAACTTTGATGTCAAACATATTAATTCGTTCGAGTCAAAAACAGGGTTAGTTATAAGCAAGGCCTGCAAGTTAGGATCATTTAATCCTGCGATGCATTGTTCAATAATCATTGTTTCTGTTGTTTTTTTTTCATGAAACATACAAAATGTTGCCTGTGTTTTGATTTGAGCCAAATATTCAAACAATAATTGAGCAGGACTTTGTTTAAGTCTAAGAAAGGCATAGCGTTGTTCGAATAAATCACTTGTATCGTTGAATGTACTTACGTACATTCGTATACTCGACAGCCATAATTGAAAAGAGCGCAAATATAACGAACCAATCAAACAGCTCGGTATATGGTTAATTACAAGTAAACAAGCAAAAACCAATCGGAGATCTCGTTGAAAAAGGTGCTTGGAAAAAAACCTGGTTACCGATACAACCAATCAGCGAGGTTCTAAGAGATAAATTGCTAAGCACCAATCAGAAGCGTTATAACAAGACATTTAGCAAACTACGGTTTTAACTACGTATTACAAATCATATTTGTCTTGTTTATAGCAACTAGATGTGAAATAAAGGACAAACTGTCCATAAATTAAAGAAAGATACCAAAACCCTAATACAATAAATGTTCAAAACAAATCAAGATAATTTGTATTTTTGCCATATTTGGCAGCAAACTTTTAAACACGAATACTAGCTCAAGCTGAAAAATTCTTAACTAAATGCATAGATTGCAAATTTTCCCTTTAATACACCCTTAAAAGAGAAGAAAAATTCAAAAAGGCCAAATGTTGCGATACAATTTGGAGTTATCTTAAACAAACATTTAATGATGACCTGCAAATAATTCATCAACCTCCTTCAAACCCAACCTACAAACTGCTATGCCCCTTAGAGAAAGCAACAGGAATTTGTCCCTAACTTTTCCTATATTTCAGAATATCGTGAATGTTTGGAAGGCTATCATTTCATTTACACTGACAGCAGTCGAAACGATACTTCGGTTGCCTGTGCAGTTTGGGACGAAAAAGACAATATGCGCCCCAATATAAACTTGATTTGAGACTAAGTATTTTCTATAGTGATTGCTATGTAATTTATAAAAGTTTAGGCTATAGTTTGCAATTACCAAACAAAACAATTCTAATTCTAACAGACTCAAAATCTGTTCTACAAGCTCTTCAAAGGTCGTATTATAAAATGTATAATAACACTCCGCTAATATTCGATGTTCTCCTATTAATATCATTAAATCGTTTAATAGGGAAAATTCTAGAGGTTCCACATATTAGATCGCATGAAAATGTTATAAATCACAAAGATAGTAGTCCATATATATTCCAAAAAGAGCACAACTGTGCCGCAAATAGCTCCGACGAAACGTTTTTACATGGATATGTTTTCAAAAATTAAAAAAAAGAAATTCATGGACCCAGAAACTCGTTCAAGAAATTAACGTATGTAGTTCAACCTACAAAATTTTCTACGTCCCAGAAGAAAGTGTGCCGTGATTTGTGGGGTGAAATATACTGAGAGAAGTAATAATTACATTAAATAGAGCAAGAACAGGGTACAACAAATTTAAAAACATATGTACCAAAGAAGACTAGCACCTACTTCTATTTGTGAGTGTGGTAAAGCAGAACAGGAATTCTTACACCTGATCAGCCACTGTCCAAGATATAAATACTGCAGAGAAAAATTACTCAAGATACTGAACAAAAGTAAATTAACAAAACCACTAATAGCACGTTAAAACAACTAATAGCTAATCCATTCGCCAAATAGCATATATAATCCACAATTATAAAAACATAAAAATTGTAAAAACATTAGGAAGATACTGTTAAAAAATCAGTTACTATACAGAGTCTTAAACTACCAAAAATAAAGGAGTAAGTACCGTATTGGCCTGAATCTTAGCCGCATCCTTAATTTTAACGGGGAAAGGAGAAATAAAAAGAAAAAAATCAGTGCAGAAAAATTTACCTGTCACATTACCCAGTTACAAAACTGTTTACACTATAGGATCACTCTTAAACACATTTTTATGTTTACACTATGGGGTCACTCTTGAAAACATTTTTATGTTTACACTATAGGGTCATTCTTGAACACATTTATCTTCAGTTACCGTATAATGTGTGTAAATCACCAAAAATACCGGTACAACTAATCATAGTCTTCTCCAATGTCACTGCTAACTTCACTATTACCGGTACCGGTATTTGTTTCATCACTGCCACTACTGGTACTATCATTCTCCTCCCAAAGTACGTCGTCCTCACTGCCATCCAGAGCATTAGACACGCAGCATTTCTTGAATCCTTTGATGATAGAGTCTGGTGATATTATGTGTCATGAAGAGATAATTCACTCACACATAAGGCTGACAGATGGCTTCTCAATCTTCCCAGTTGGAGTGAATGCATGACCCCCTTCTAGAAGCCAATCCGAATACTGTTTCCGGAGATGGTCTTTAAAAGGCTTGTTCACGACAACATCTAGCACCTGCAGTTTAGATGTCATACCTCCAGGTATGACCACTACGTCTGTCTTAATGCATGAATTTTCTTCTTTACTTCAGGTATGAGGTGACCTTTAAAGACATCCAACACTAACATAGCCCTCTTACTCAGCAGCGTACCACGTCTACGATTCCAAACCGTAGCTAGTCAGACCATCATTAGTTCGGTTGTCATCCAACCTTTGTCCTGACAACGAATTATTAATCCCTTAGGGAAATTCTCCTTAGGCATAGTTTTACGCTTTAGAATAACGTACGGAGGCAGCTTCCCTTCATCTGCCGTAACCGCCAACATCACAGTGATTCTTTCTTTTTCATTTCCAGTTGTTCTCAATAAGATGCTTTTCGCCCCTTTATTGTCAACTGTCATATTGCTCAGCATGTTCCAAAATACAGGTGTCACGTCGGCATTGCCCATCTGGTGTAATGGGTAAGAGTGGCGTTGACGCAATTCAATGACGTGCCTCTGGAAGTTGACCAGTTTCTCAGTAAAATCCTCTGGTAGTGCCTGTGCTAATGAAGTGCTTCGTGGAGAACAAGGCCATTTATACGCATAAACCTGCGGCACCAATCGATATTCCCATGGAATTATGTTTGTGGAATGTTTAGGGTCTTCGTTATTTCCAACGCTCTTACCTGGATTACTTGTCGAGAGATGGGCATCCCGTCTTTCCTTTTGTCTTGTACAAAGGAAAGGACCCTATGTTATAGTTCAGGGTATTTCCTACCTTTTGGTCCTCTGAAAGATTTTCTTGTTGTAGTGGCATTTTTCGGTTTATCCTCCGAGGCGACCCAGCGCCGCACGTTTAATTCGTCCAAACCAAACTTTTTGCCAGCTTCTCTATTAGAAGTTTGCCTAGCATAACGAATAACTGCAAGTTTGAAACCAGCATCATAATTGCGCCGAACTCCCAAGCTTGTTGAAGTTTTTCTTTCTACGTTTTTACTCATACCGGTAGCTGAAGAATAAGTTTACCGTACTACCCTACGTACTAACTGTTTTAATCTATCCTATCATACAAAAGAGTGTTATACGAAGACTGGTTACAGTGTTGCATCATATACGGCAGTTTTTTTTAACTTTCGTTTTTAAAGCTTCCCTGAACAAAAGGAAATAAAAAACTTTCTTACAACACTAGCGGATTTTTATAATAAAAATCATTGTTTGAAACAAACACCGAATTGTGTACCGCTTTGAAGTGTCCTTTGTCAGTAAGCAACTTGTTTCTTATTGTTGTAGGATCCCTCTACTGTTTGTCGTTATCAAGCAACTACCGGTACCTGCAATCTGTGATATGTTCCATACGACTGCTGTCAATTTCAAACACGAGCGCGCGGCGTTGTTGCTACATTTCAAAATGAGAAAATTAGCAACGTGCGCTACATTTCAAGTTTCTATTACATGTGAAAATTTATCGGCCGCGCAAATAGGCCGCACCTTAAATTTTCATGTACGAAATTTGAAAAATAAACGCGGCTTATATTCGGGCCAATACGGTAGTTTCAGATATCACAAAAGAAGAAAAATAAAGTATAAAGTATAAAGAAGAAAAATAAAACATGCAGTATATTAAACCAAAAAACAAAAGCAGCGTCGTAAATATACACAATACTTTGACCAAACTATAAAATTACATGTCAAGGAAGTAAGGAATGTAGAAGAAAAAACATAGCAAGAATAAAGCACAATAGCAGAGGCATAGACACATAAATCAAACGAAGTGATATAACTAACCTACTGCAAATGAAGAACCAGTCGCTATAGGAACATCAAGTTGCCGGAATCGGAAATATGGCACGAAATATGGTAGCGTTGGTACGACGCCCAAAATCCTCTGTGTATCGTTAATGAAAATCACACTTTCGCGGACTTGTGAAGCAAATTTTTTTAACTGTTAGTGTTTTTGATGATCCAACATCTTATTCATTATTGGAATTTTCATCAAAATTAACCGTTTAGTGCATCATAAATTATCTTTTCAGGGCTGTGAGTAGTGAAGTGGAAAGATCGAAATGTGCTGGAAGATGGTTGCCATGACAATTAATCAATAACCCCGTTACAAACGAGAAAATGAAATACTATGATGAAAAAACATACCTGTATTGATGAATAATGATTATATATAACAATGTTTTGATCAACACGGCCATAAGAGCCTGCCTGGATCATTTATAATTAACGAAAATGAAACAAACTTTACCATTATAAAACGCGTTTCGACCAATGGAGCTAATAAGAGATCCGGTCAATTGACTAACCAACAACATCAAGTTACCTGCGAGAAGACAAAAAGAAAAAAAAGAGTCCAAACGGACAAAGGAACGTTCAGTGCCATAGAGTTAGGAAGAAAATAGAGAGAACATACATGACGTCACATGAAGCCAAATTCGGTTCATCGGAATCCATCTTGTGTGGTCCCATTAGAATCCCTCTATACCGAGTACTGTGAGGATTGCCTTTTTCGATAGAGGATGAGTGCACCTGAGAGAGGCAATACTTGGAAAAGAGGGTCTCTGAATATGGGGCCACACAAGATGGCCGAAATGCCTCGTCCCTTCCGTCTCTTGGCTTTATTCCCCTCTCCAACAAAACAGCCTAAGGTTCCCTCTATTTATATTCTTAACTCTATGTTCAGAGCGGATAAAATATCCAAAATCTACAAATGTGTCCGCACTTAAAATAGAATTCTGCGTGTGTATAATGAATCCATTTTCATCATTTGATTTTTAACCAACTAAGTAAGTTGACTTAAAATACAATTATATTCTCGTATATCCAATGGAATGAAGTAGTCACAGTGCTTTATACAACAAGATAAGATAATATACCGATCATAATAGTTTGCAAAACCCAGTTCATTTTACACCGGACCTGAGATGTTACAGTTCTTGGTATCATAAATTGGAAGTTATAGATAGTAGTGGAATTATGCTTAACATAACGAAACTCCGTTATGACCTACAGTAGATAATATGTAAATTCTGTGACAGCTTCAGATTTGACACAGTGGGTATTTCATATAGGATTTTGTATCTAGGGAATACAGATGTCTACATACTCGCTCTCGAAAACGTTGTAGATTCCTGTGACACCTTTAATACGATAGAAATTGTTTGGTTAAGTTTGATTCGGTTAGCTAAGATTATAAGAATATAGCGTCAGATGGGGTAATTTCGAATATATTACAGTATAATCCAAAGTGAGATTTGAGAACCAAAGTTTCTGAAATAAAGCTGCAAGACAAATTTTCGTCTGTCAAACATTATTGCCAGTAGACAATAAATATATATCTTGGTGTCTGAAATCATATGGGTTCCAAAGTTAATTCCGTTTAAAAAAAATACGGGAGGAATAAGTTCTTCTTCAGTCGAACACGTAAGATAAAGTTTTGGGGATCGTTGAAGAAAATGTAATTGTAAGTGGATTAAGTGGGAACGCAATTGTTCCGCCCTTTCGCGAATACTGTGATTCAGTGACGTTGATATTAATCTCCTTGTAGATATGAAAAACAGAAGGAACTAACTGATTCAGTCGCTAGCAATCCCGGTTCTAGTTCCATATCTGGTGGCAGTCTAACCTAACCAATAAAACTTCCAAAGAAAATAATGAAAAAAACATTTAAAAATCTTATAAATTTATGTTGTACCCCTGATACGGCATTTTATCCGCGATCCCTTTGGCATTAAATTCGTCTCTTTGCCCCATGTGATAAACACGACATACATGGTTCTGGAATACTTTCGCGCAAGAATCTATTCCACTTCAATGTCGTGAAGAAAAGTGAATGAAATTAATACGTTAAGTTGTGAATAATATGCTGACAAGATACAGAATTATATAAAGCGAGTAACATAGAATCGGAAATAAATAGAAATTTGTATCCGATTCTACGGCAGCAGTTCCGAACTTACAGAAATATAAACTAATAATGTAGATTGCAATAAAACTTAACTTGTGAATGGGGATCAAACGATGTTTGAAAGGAGAACTGCTGTTTTACATTATGTGACCCATATTACTCTATTTAATGGTGCTTTGTTTATTTGACCACAGATACAAGTTTACACTGAGAATTGTATATTATGTTACTTAATCGGGTATTATACATATGGGTCACAGATTTCTACAACTTGTGTGTATTTGAATTGTAACGAAATGGCTATGATATTACTAAACATTTTATGTCTTATAAGAAATTACTGTTACCTAACTAGCCTAGCCACATTAGCTGAACAATGAAAATAAGATCAAAATATACATTTGCATCACATAATTGGGTGCAAGAGAGTACACCAGAACGATTCACATTATCACGACTAATAATTTTCTATAACTTTACAAAAAGAAACTAATGACTGGAAACATAACAGTAACTCATAAAGCTGACATAAGCACAGTGGTGGTAAACGTATGAAGATAACACACTTTATTCGGTTCTTGTATATATACGCCTTAAGTTATCAAACGCTCAGCACATAGTCAATCCAGGTATTATTGGCACTCCAGGAGGTCAAATACTTTGTGAAGAAAATAATAATTAGTCGACCTGTCAAATTATTTTTGGACCATTTGCTGATACAGAGCTAAGTCGATAGAAACGTCTCTCTAGTTGAAAATGCCAGTAATTGATGAAATTTCTTATAATATCAAAAATAAAAATAGTCATCGTCGGGAAGATCATAAACTCAATTTTGATATAATTTCTTAGATCGGAAATCTAGAAACCATTCAGTACCATTTCCTCATTTTCAAAGGTGCGAAACTATTGTTCGCGAAGGTGGTTATCCAACGATTCGAACAAACGATAGTCTGCAACGGTTTAAAATCTTGAGAATAAGGTGGGTTCGCCAGTTTTCCAACAAAGGCGTACAGTGGTCTCACGAGTTATCTTAGAATATATGATTCTTCCTCCTCATAAATAGAACAACACTTTGAAAATTCACGAGTGCAGACTTCTTGCTGTTTAGTGACCAGTTGTCCATTCTACTTGTTATATATCGCCATTGACCAGCTATATTTAGCAACGTACGGTACCTAGTACAGTCCATAAATCATTCAGTACTGCAGTTCTCGGGGCCGCCTTGTTTGGGGAGCTTGTCTAGACGCCAGCCAACAATGAGGGTACCTGGAAATGTAGTATAGAGCCTACTTCTCTTCACACGTTAGTAGCCTATCTAGAAATGAATCCTTCTGCTGACGAAACAGATTGATAATATTTTGCACCATAGGCACTTGAAAACATTTAGAGGCGTTTGCATTTAACTATTCCTCCTTATCCAAAATAACGGTTACTGGGAAATTGGTTCACCGGATAACGTTTTGCATGTGACTCTCTAAATAAATTATTAACTCCTTGGCATTTGTGATCATTTTTAAACTTTTAATATTAGTGCTGGTTACACAGAATTACTAAATCATAACTTCCTGTGTATGCGAATTAGTTTTGGTATCCACTACAAAGCAAAGAGAACTGCTACAGTTGTTCCAACAAAATCTATAATTTGTTGCAAAGATTTTAGAACATAAACAGAGCGTAGTTCTTTAGTTCCTTTCAGTATGGTGTGGAAATTCAGAAATGGAAGTGAATCAGAGCAAATGTAAAATGAATGCAATTTCGATATTTGCTTCGAGTTTAATTGAAGATATTAACTTATATTTGAAAAGTACAATATTCAGTTTTAAACAAAATAAGTAGAAGTAGCGTAAAGTACTTTATAGCAAACAAATCGACTTAGATTGTTACAATTTTTGTTATCATAAATTGCTGAAATAAGACCACTTTGACGTTCAGATTCAGTTTAGGATAGTCAGAAACAGAAAAAAAATTCTTGCATTCATTAACTGTTTTACGTAACCTGAAAGATAAACATTATCAAGGTTAACAGTCTTCACTCGTAATTATGGACTTTAAATATTTCCATCCATAAGTCTTTTTGTTGCTTCACGTAACTTTAGTTTCTACTCAGGAAGTATCTCTCTTCCTTCATGAGCGTGTACAGTCACCCATTTAACTGTAGGTTAGGTTTGGAAAGTTTCAAGTTTGAAGCAATATGTGTGTGCTTTATGAATTTGAAACAATTATTTACATCACTTACAAATTCATGTCTACTATAATAAAAATTGCTTAGCAACGCCCTATCGCTGCAAAGCAAGCATTTCATTTAACTATTATTCCAGGCGGATGCAGTCTGTCTCATTCTCGTGATATTGAGTTTTGTATTGGGAGATGATAATTAAGCAGTGCTATACATTTAATGATCTAGCAATTACAATCGAGTATGATTAAAAGGTAGCTGAGGTATATATTTGGGTTCATCGTCATACATAAAGTAAGAACGAGAAAAGTTGCGTAGAACACAAAATATGAGAGAATACTATAGCTAGGTAAAATTGATTGTGAAAACTTCTGTATATATAGGTCAAATGTTTTGTATTTGATATAGGGCATAGCCTTCTTCCGGTCAAACAAGGAAGTTTTACTATATATTTAAGAGTGTGCAATTGCAATATTTTATATATAGTTCAAACTTTTGATGTTGGAAATGTGTACAATCTTCCTCTGGACAAAAGTTATTTTTAGACATGCTTAGAAGATTCTAAGGTCCGTATCAGATTTATTGATCAGAAAAGTTAGTGGACATGGTGCAAAGAAATACTGAAAGATAAGTAAGCGAGGGTCTATCGTAGTAGGCAGTGTTGTGTTGACGTGTGTTTGCTAGAAGTTCTCATCTGATCAAATGCAAAACTGTAAAATCCACGAACAACAAAACCAATGAATTGCACAATTTCTCCAGGAGCACCTAAAAGGTGTATGCATAAGTTTTTGTCGGTTTTTGTGGTAAAGAAAACACGTAATTTTGAAGGAAAATTATTTTGTTTTATTCAAAATATTGGCCATCGGCTTCTACATATTTCGCCCATCTTTCAGGTAAATGATGCATACCATGCCAGAAAAACTGCTTGTCTTTTGCGGCAAACCATTCGTCGAGCCATTTTCCAACGTCTTCGAAATGCCTGAAGTGCTGATCTAGGAGCGCATGCCCCATTGATGTGAAGAGGTGATAGTCAGATGGTGCCAGGTCTGGGGAGTACGGCGGGTGCGGAAGAATGTCCCATCCAAGCGATTTCAATGTGTCTTTCACTGGTTTTGCTGTGTGAGACGGCGCATTGTCGTGTAACACAATCACTTTGCCATGTCTTCGGGCCCATTCCGGTCGTCTTTCGATCAATGCGTGATTTATATTAATCATTTGTTGGCGATAGCGTTGTGCATTAACGGTTTCGCCGGGCTTCAAGACTTCATAATACACAATACCGCTCTGGTCTCACCAGACACAAAGCATGCTCTTCTTGCCGAAGCGATTTGGCCTTGGTGTTGAAGGACCGGCATTGCCAGGTGAAAGCCACGATTTTTTCCGCTTCGGGTTTTCAAAATAAATCCATTTTTCGTCACCCGTCACAATTCGATACAAAAAGGATTTTCTTTCGTGGCGTTGAAGCAGCATTTCACAAGTGACTTTGTGATTTTCCATTTGACGTTCATTCAAATCATGTGGGAACCATTTACCCAGTTTATTGATCTTCCCCATTGCTCGTAAACGTCTGCTGATTGTTTCCTGTGACACATTTAATCCTTTTGCCAATTGCTGTTGAGTTTGAGTTGGGTCATGCTCCAATAACACCTGCAATTGCTCGTTTTCGCACTTTTGTGGTCTACCAGAGCGCGCACTGTATTTCACATTGAAATCACCACTTTTAAATTGTCGAAACCATTCTCACATGTTCTAATCGATGGAGCGTGTTCACCATATGTTTCTACCAGCACACGATGACTTTCAACAGCCTTTTTCTTTTGGTTAAATAAAAGAAGCAATGCGTGCCGCAAATGTTCTTTATCAGGCACAAACTTCGACATGATCACTGAACGATAAAACAAAGACGCTGGTGTTTGGCGGACTCAACTTGTGTGTGTTTGTAGTTTAATGTCAGACGAACAAAATGACGTATGTGTCAAATGAATACGCTGCGTACTTTTCGCTGGCGCCATGTCTTAGGTAAACCGGAAACTACTTATGCATACACCTGGTATGTGATAGGGTGCCGACTCATCAAAACTTCATGCAAGAAAATATACCTATTACACGGATCAGCCGAGTAATTGAAAGATATGTGAAGACTAGTAATGTTCCTTATTAATATGAAATCGAGGCCTGTACGCACTACCAGAAGCAAGCTCATAGTCGAAAAAACGAAAGATTTTTGTTAAAGGTTCGAACATGGCAATTAGGGAAGTTGCTGAAAAATTAAAGACTGAAGTTCGATCTGTGCTCAGGGAACAGAAAGGTGAATGGGATTTTATCATATAAGTGACAGAAAATTCCCAGGATGCACGAGTTGTTCAAAAGTCAAAATCTTGCTGGACAAAACTAGAAGAGAGCTCTTCCTTCTGGTGCTGATCTTTCTTTTTGTCATGGATGATGAAACTTACGTGACACTGGATTCCAGGGCAATAGCTTTATCTAGTCGTATTTCGAATGTTCCTCTCACCACCTATAGAAGCTAAATTCATTTTAAAATCAACATTTCTTACCAAAGTGTTGATGTGACAGGCTATTGCGCAAGGTGGGAACATGTCGCCTGCTTTCATGATGGTATGTGGAAGAGGCTACTCAAATGGCTGAATCTATTGAAATCAGTGCCTGAAAACAAACTGATTCATTATCACACACAAAAATACTTTGTTTGTCTCATGAAACTTCTGCCAACTATGCCAGAGAAACAACCGCCCTTCGTGAAGAGAGTGAAATTGGGTACGCCAAAAGGATCGACAATTCCATCTCAGTTCTACAGACCCTACTCAGTGAACGTTTCCCGTCATTATTCTTATCGAATAAAACAACAAAGCTTGTTACTGTTAATATCACTCAGTGTGCAAAAGAGTGGACTAGAATTTCGAAAGAATTCGAGACGAGCCTGGGAATTACTATTTCAGCACTTTACTTCCACGTTTCGACATGCTGGTAACAAACGGCCATATGTTAGCGGTGTAGCCAGACAAATTGTTGCTGGGCTCATATTTGTTACAAATACCAACCGTGTTTATCCGAAATTGTCCAACGTTTATTCAAGCAAGGTTTAGTACAGAGAGCATCTGAAATTGTCCAGCTAAGCAGCTCGATCCCTTTCAATTTTTTAAAAACATATTTATATCCCTTATATACCATTACTTCTAAACTGGTTTATTTTATTTTTATATCAGTCGATTAATTAATGGTGGTCGTTTCTGTATTGTGGCGCATAGCAAAATTTGTGTTAGCAGATGTTTACCGAAAATGTAATATCTGCTGATTGTTTTTTCATAGGATATTCAATCAAAACAATTCTTTCCAATAACACCTACTTGATAATTTTATTCCACAGGAAGAAAAACCTTAAACGAAATCGAACTTTTCAAAATGGTATCCAAATGTGAGTGTTCAAATAGAAATAATTCCCGTTTTCAGGGCGCGTTTTTTGGCCCGGAAGGGATTGAATATTAAAGTTGATTTCTTGTACACTATTGCATATCAAAGTACAGTATATTGAAAGTATAGAGTATATGAATGCTAATATATGGTTCCTTAATATTTTATAAATTTTCAGAAACACAAAAATTCATATTTTATGCATATCGGAGGCCAAGTTTATTTTATTCACATGTTATGCATTTATATCAGAAGAAACTACGGTAGAATCATAGACCTGGTAGAATTTTAAACTTTAATGATATCTGAGTTTGAAGGGAGTTACAAATTTGCAAATTCTTGATGAATGATGCTTGTGCAGGCTTTGGTAGGAATCTTGAAGATATGTATCTCTTGTGGGAGATTAAATAAAAATCCAATTTTTCCACAATTTTTACACTTAATGTCAGGAGCAACTACAACAGAAATTTCAACTTGATATTTGAGTTCAAACAGAGTTACAGATTGGCAAATTGGGGATGAATAATGCTCGTGTTTGCTTTGATAACTCGTATCAAGAATTGTTAAAAGAAACGTTCTTCGTTACCATTAAAATTATGAAGAACGATTTTACTACAGTAATGATAATTGATATGCTTGAGTAATAAGAGATGCAGACAGCTGTATAGACGCTTCACATATACATAGAAAGGTAGTAGCGTTTACCAAAATGCTTTGTTGCAAAATGGAATGAGAAAAGAAACAGTGGAAATGTTGAGCTACCAACTGAACACTGGATTTGTATAAAATCATATTTTCTTACAATCATATTTTAGGACTTTACGTATTCACATCTTTCTTTGGCACTCTGGTAGTAATATAACGTTCACTAAAGTGCGCATGCGCATTATTCACCCCATTTCAATCAAATTCAAATATTAAAGTTCAAATCTTTTACAGTAGTTTCTCCTGACACAAATGTATAACATGTGAAAAAATTAGATTTTCATATTTTCTTTCATCGGAGATATCGGACCTCCAATATGCATAAAATACGAATTTTTGGATTTTCAAAAAATTATAAAATATAATCCTTGGAACACCAAGATCGGGTCAAATTGACCCATGCAGTCAAAAATTATTTTCTTGTCCATTAGTCATTACTTGGAAGGATGAAATTCTGTGTATTCTTCGTGTATGTGTCCAGAAATATTTTGGGAAAATATGACGATAAACTCACGTATTTATTGTGTAAGAATTTGACAAATAATCGACCATGGGTCCAATCTTGGCGTTTTGTGTAACTATTTCTAAATTTCATTACACATTCAAATAACAACTTATCGGTTCAAATGATCACACGTCTCTTTCAAACAACCTACAGTTTACAATTTCCGAATTTTGCAGGTAGTTAGTTGCCAGTCACAATAACCATCGCAAACGTTAGTTGCCCTCTGTTCAGTTACGCGTCACTGTGTGGCTCTGGTTGTATGAGTCAGTGGTATTATAGTCGTGATCATGGCGTGAAACTGGTCACGGCCATCACTCACTATGAATGATATTCAAAAAATATACTACATTCTATAGCTTTATATTTAGTACTTTACATGTGAGAATAAGTCAGAAACTCATTGTACCTATATTTTTGTGCAACCATGCGAATGGGTCCAAGATTATTATATGTTGTATAATTTTTTTTCTGCATTTTTCCTTATTTTTAAAGTATCTACTTGGAAGATAAATACAATACAATGAATAAACACACACCCTGAAATAACTTCATTCTGAACAAGTATTTCATTTTACACGAGAATAAACATGGGTCAAAAATGACCCATCTTGGCGTTATGTGGGATGAAATTATCTTGGCGTTCCGAGGGTCAAAGAAGCATATAACAAGCTTCAACATGCCTTGATATGCTGATAGTGCATTTTTGATATATTGAATCCCTTCTCGGCGAAAAAGCGCCCTGAACCCCGGAATTGTTTTAATCTCAACAATCACGATTGGATACCATTTTGACCGGTTCGATTACGTTTTGGACTTTTCATGGAGATGACTAAAATTATCAAGCGGATTGTAAAGGAAAGAATAGTGTTTGTTTTAATGCCCTATGACAACCCAGTCCGTAGATACTACATTTTCCGTAAACGTCTGCTAATGCAAATTTTGGCATGCGGCGCAATACAAAACTGGCTGCCATTAATTAATAGATTTGTGTAAAAATAAAATAATTCTCGTTTTAAAGTATTCTTATATAAAATATATAAATATTAAAACATATTTTTAAATGGGTCGATCAGCCAAGCAGGGTGATTTCAGATGGACTGACCTACAGGTATCGTGTACCAAGTGCTTGTAACTTATTATATCTAGTGTATTAATCCAATTTTCGTTTGGGGCACGGTGCCCTGTTCATCCCCCCCCCCTTTGTGGGTACACTCCTGCCATGTGTGTTCATGAGTAAGGTTTTATGATTCCAGAAAGTCTGTAAAATCATTTAATTATCATAAGACTGATTCCATTTCAAATCGTCCAGGGGAGTCCACACGACTGTCTCAGATTTCATTCATATTTTTTATATGGGATCTACGTTCAAAATTATTAGACCCATATTTTTTCTTTTTACCCCAATTTTTTTTTCTTCCTTCAATTTATAGCCTTTCAAAATGGCCGGCCTCAGAACGAGTAGTTCGAAAAAACAAAAATTAGGTCAAGTTTAAAAGTTTATTATGGAGAAACTAATGTATTTAGTAACATAAGCTGAATGGTAGGAAGAAAACAAAGTAGTGTGCTTCAGTGGAGGGTAAAAGTTCCCCTATTGCTCCAATAGGAATCGCGCAATTAACTCGCAATGTTGCCAACTTTTGAGATTTTTTTCTAACTTTGGATATTTTTTTTCGGTACCCATGGGTCATATGACCATTTGCTTCCACCATCACAATCACCTCTATTAGGTCTGTTAAAACTATAAAGGATTTGCGTTTCTAATCATTACGTCTCAAGTTACAGCGTCATGAAAAGCTGAAAATTTAATTGGACGCCATTTTCTAAAAAAAAACACCTTTTCAAAATCTGATTTTTTTACTAGTATTCGAGAAGTGATTTTTTGGTGGCTTCAAGTATAAAAATTATATTGTTTAATTTAAATAAAATATGAAATAAAAACCGGGATAGCACCTTCAAAATAGGCCCTGGTCGACACCTTCCCGAATTCTTTCATCTTCCCTAGATGCCAAAAGGTCATAAATAAAATTAAGAAGAAAACATGTTTCAGAGCCAAAATCATAGTTATCAAAAACGTTTGATATTAGTGATTTTTATATTAAATTATACCTTACATTGATCAATTTAATTAGGAATTGTTTGTATCTTATATATTGAACTTAACTAAGGAGAAATCTACTGCGAATTTGTTTGTTTTCCTTCATAAAAAAGATCGTGCGTAGCAAATACATAACCAGACAGCGTACGGTCGCTGTTTTGTGCCAAACAAACAGGAAAACAATTGAACGTTCAACTTGCGCCGGCTGGGAGTTAAAATTCACGTAAACGGCGGCGCCAGCACTGCCTCTAGTGGAGGTTTTATAACTCTATAGAGAGAAACGAAAAAAACATCTTCTCCAACAGAGTAAGAATATGAATTATAGCTTTTTGGGCTATCATGCTATTGTTCTGGTAGTTGGATCAGGGTCATGTGTGATGCAAAACATACGTCTACCCCAGAGAGGCTGAAACAAGCAATCACTCAAACCCACCATAAAAGTGACTCAGGTCCTTTTTACAAAAACATATTCAAATATATTTTTAAAGAAAATAGGCAGCAAGCACTGATAAGTGAGTTGCTTCGAAACGCAGATGACCTCAGTGTTTTTGTATTGTGTCGAATAATGTTTATGCCAAGTTCGGCGCAGCTAGGTCTAACTGAATGGAACCAATCATAACAATTAGTTTTTAAAAATGGGCTTGCAACATTGAAGTACTGCACCAATCAGGACGGTTCCCAGGGGCTCTGAGCAAGTCTATTTAAGCCATTTCCAACGACACCTACGCATCTCTCTACACCTTGTAGTTTTTTAGATTTAATTTCTGGATACGGACAGACGCCAAAAACGGAATTAGAATGCTCTTTTTCTTATAGCTTCGCTATTAAGGAACCAAAACCTCATTATTTAGTATTTAAGATCTCTAAAGAGAGATTCAAAGTAAGGTCTATGCAAAATATATAAAAATTAAAATTATGTTTCAAGGTGATTAGTAAATATTGTCAAAAGATTTTCTCTTGTTTTATTAATTTAAAAACAAGTCTTGTTTGATGTTCTTTCAACAAAAGAAATCATGCGTTCCTTTAGACACAGAAAGTTGTGTTCTTTTAGGTGAGAGCAGGTGTGTTTATGCCAAGCGTTGACCTTGAGACGAAACATGAATCATCTAGAAATAAAGCTATCGTGAGCGTATGAACAGAAGAAAACGACTAGTGTTTCCTTCTTTCTTATAAGCTTTCATTTAACTTCACTTGTTAGTTAGGCAGAAATATTGTAAGCTAATTTTGACCCACTTCCACATAGCAGATCAACTTGAAAGTTTGCACACATATGAACTACCGATGAATCTACAGGGTGGTTCTGGAAATCAGTAACAGGGTCATAACTCAGCTCCTAGTGCACAAAAATCTTTTTTAAAAAAATGTTTTAATCAAAGTGAATCTGCGGAATCACACGGTGATGTTTCTGAAAACAGTAGCGTCTCGGAAATACTGTTACTGGGGGGTAACTTCACATTTTTTAACAGAAACAATGGGTAATTTTGCTTTCTTTGCAATTTTAACAATTTTCAGATGAAACATTGTTTAATATCTCGTAACGTTTGGCAATTACAAGAGTTAATTAGTAAGTCAACAGTAAACTTACCAAGTAGTTCTTGTAACTGGTGAAACCGTGGAAAATCTGTCAGGATAGTCGACCTTGGGGTTCAAACTCACGTGCCTACTCATTACCGCTCCGAACCCTGCGACATTACTGTCTGAACCACGAGGGCTGGGTATGATCGGAATGAAAACTGTAAAGATGATGAAATTACCCGTAAGCACTTCTACTTCGAACTTGCTGCTCCGCTTGTTCTCCCGAGCTTTCTCGACGAGCAACTTAGGTACTTCACAACCAAAATTACAACTTTTATTTCTAATTGGTTAGTTCAGTGCAAGCGGATTATATGAGTGTATATGCAGCTTCATATTACTACACTGCCTAAAAAGTACACTTTTAACTCCCATGGACCAAACCACTCAAAAATAAAAATTGCCATTTCTACTGCGATTTGAGAACATAGGCTACAAAGCTTCCTGGAGAAGACCAACTTTCAGATTTTTTTATGATGGCCCATTTGAGATATTTTAGACCCAAATACAACATTATTTCTGTAGTAAAAAAAGCGTTGTGATTCAACACCACAGAGTTTTCTACATAATCATCCTGTTGATAGTTCTAACCATCACAAGAGAAACTGCAGTCTTATATTCAACTTCTTCCCTAAAACATGGTGACGACTTTCGTGAAGATATCACATACGCATTTGCATCGTATAGCGAAGAAAATCCGCTGGTATTGACCAAACCATTACCAAATAAAAGTTGCAATTTCTACTGTTAGTTGGTCATATACGAAGCTTTTTCGAAACCACATTTCAGATTGTTCCATGAGGACGCATATTCAATATTTAAGCCGGAAATCCGGCATTTTTCGCAAAGGGTCATGTTTGAACACCTGTAGAAAAAATAGTGTGAAGGTCAGAAACTCTTTTGGGAGGTCTAAACATGACAAAATTTTGCAGAATTTTATTCAACTCCTACACACAAAAATCTTGGTTTAAAAATCGAATTTTATACAATTCGTAAATTTATTTTCAGCCTTTTTTTTTAATAAAGAACTTTCGTTTCAAAGACGGGATTCCACATCTTCCAAGTGCACTTCAAGAGCTACCCAATGGTTTTTAATTTAGCTCTTTAGTTCTTCTAGTTTTTGAGATATACAGGTTTCCGTGCATATCCTACGGGAGTAAAAAACATCACCCGCCATGTTGGAAATATGGTAACCCGGAGAGATATAAAAGCATCACATTTGTTTCGAAAGTCGTTCTGATATCTTCAGGTATGTACGAACCCACATATGATTTTTTTAATGGTGATGTAACCATTTTTTCTAAAATTGGATGATTTGTCCAAGAATGACCCAATTCTACTATAACTAACCAACAACAATCTACTCTTCCTTATCTAAAATCACTCATGTATAAAATGGTCCACTTAGCGTGACTCACTCTGGTGGTGCCTTAATAACACAAATCTTGGGAATACTTTTCTAATTGTAAATTTAGCTCAGGGTTAAAACCTTTGCTTTCTAAACCAATGCAACACGTACATGGGTTCGAGCCCTGGTCAGTACAAGCATTTTTCCTTCTACTTAATAAGACGATAGTAACTTCTACTCATCATAGAATTTGAAACCAAGACCGGGGGAGATTAAAGCCTCACCACTTCCATATGAAAAAAGCATTTCAGAGTACTAAACTGAAACCTGTGGAAAGATACTAAAGTACATCATCGTTAGTGTCCTCATCGTTCGTGGGGATCGTAAACTTTGAGGATATTGAACTTGCGGTCTGCAGCAATGATCCGACTTTGGATATTTTTCTCTTATAACCTAATTTTCTTTTGACAACCTTTGACTATTTTAAGATGTTAAATAAGAGTATGGAGGCGTAACTTCCGTATGACAAATAGCTGCAGACAAATACACTACACGCAATTATTTATTATTATTACACGATTTAATTTATTTGTATTTAACATTCACATATAATATACCGACTTTCTGTCAACACCCACCACCTCTCCGATGTTATATTTTAAACATAATACTTATGTTCTGAAATGATTGTATGAATACATATGAAATTTATTTATTTCAATGTAATTTTTATCTACTTATACATGCTTTGAGGAATATACCATTACAAACAAGAAAAATGTCCCGAACGGAGTTCGAACACACGACCTCCCGTTTAAAAGTTCCAGTGCTTTACCACTGAGCTAATATGGATATAGTTACCAAGCTGCTTCGAAGAAGACTCCTTCAGAAGAAACATGACTGAATTTTTGTGTCCAAGACAATGACATCCATATACGTTGCTAATGCTGTTGTTTAGTCTCTCTTTTGTCTTGTTTATTGTATTATAAAAGCGAAAATATGTTTGCTGCCTTTACTTTCATTGGAGATGTTCTTTTACGTATGGAAACATAGGTGACAAAACCATCACGTGCTCAGATCTATGGATAGTTTGGAAATACTGTATCATTACGTATTTCAATGAATGTTACATTTTTCGACACTTAATAACATTTCAACATGTCTTATTGCACTTAAAAGAAGAAAAAACAGATCTGCACAGTTTTTTCCAATTGGGACTGTTCACCGTACCTTTGAGAGTTCGAACCTGACATCTTTGGTTTAATGTTTCCGAAGATACTGTTTCCGAAGTTTGACTTAGATAATTTTCAGCTCAAAACAGCCTAATCAATGCGGTCAACTTTTTTGGAATAGGCTGTCCATTATCATCATTTTATTACGTCGCTTTCGTGTTCAGAAGAAATCTTTAATGAACAGATTCAAACTTAACTAAAAATATGTCTACATTCCCATTCATATGCGCTACCATAAATCCCTTCGTTTTCAAGCAGAAACTTTTCTCCGATGAAAATTCACTTTAAAAGAATCTTCTCCTCTTCCCGTTCAAATCGAGGGGAATTTCGCTCTTTTGATTTAGTGTGTAGACACGAGATAACGCTTTTGCAATTCTTCAAAGCTCTAAATTAAACATTGCTTCATAACCTCAAATTGAGTTTCATTTGCTCTTGTAGGATTTTTGAACACTGTATTTCTGTGCTTGATAGCCTGTGTTATGAGCAGGAATTCTGCCAGGATTTTCAGTTTGAGGGGTGTAAAGTAAAAATTGGGAGGGTGTAAGTGGAGTTTTGCATGATTTCTATCGATTTTGGATCGCAAAATTTATGAAGTTGGGGGTGTTCTCGAGGATTTCGGGGGGTGGAATCACTGGTTATGATCTAAACTGTGTTAATATTCATAAAATCAAGACAATATGAACAGGCAATTTTGTTCTATATGAGAAAAAGTACAAGACGTTACAACACAAAACACTTAAGTGCGACAAGAATTATATTGCCAAATTCGAAATCAGCACCCCCAAATTAGTAAAGAATAGAGGTACGCACTATTCTTCAACTTACGGAAAGAGGTTTAAAATGTTGTCTTGTGTAATCACCGGATTTGGATTGAATTCGATAGCTGGCCATATTAACTTACATGTTCGCTTGATTTCCTTAATTACATCCCTTACGTCGTTTTTAGTGTTAAAACTGGCAGTGAATCGAATCAACGATCTTGAGAATGAGAGTTTCACACGCTGATCACTTAGCTACACTGACCATAACAAATGTGTCATTAAATCAGCCATTAAACTCGATACTGTCATCGAGCTACGCCGTATACCTTCCGATTAATCTTACAGAATCATTAGCGTATACCTTCTGCTAAGATGAGTATACCATTTACTTTCGTTTTGTTTATTTGTTTAATTAATTTTCCTGTTCCGGTGAGATTACTACAGTCAAATACTTTTGGTTCCACTTCATCGGAATAAAATTGTTGAGAAGAGGAAAAGTATATAACTACAAGATGTGGATTAGTATATTATTGCTATGTTTTCACTACGGAAATCTTTTTGTAGAAATATACACAATGTATACATTCAATTTAAGCAGATATTTTGTGTGCAGGTCTTGAGTAATATGATATTTGACTTATATTTCAAAAGGAAGGTAGAAGTTTGACTTATCGATATATGGAGTAAGTCCCAGCACACTATACTGAATAGATTTACAAGTAAGACTTATGTGTTGACTCCAGAAGCCAAGGGATGCAAGTGAGGAATGACGAACAGAGAGAAGTAAGGTAATCTTTTATATATAATCCGAAATATATGTGACACAAAACTGTCATATCTTATGCAAAAAAGCTTTGAACCTTAACATATTTTAGATTCTATCATACAAAGATTCATTAATGTCACTTGTATCCCTTGGCTTCAGAGTCGATAATTAGACATAAAGAATTGTAACTGAATTTGAGCTGATATAGATACTTCGTAGTTGTGCAAAAGTCGCACCAATCTTGTTTCTCATTCTCTTAATGCAACAAAGTATACATATGATTTCGATATTAGTGTCTTACTGGAAGATAATTAAAGTATATTGCGTTCTCTCTTGTTTTCGTAGAAATTAACTTATTCATTCCCTATATTTAATGGAAACATTATCCCTGTTTAAAGATTCATAAGCTTAGCGTAAACCCTGTGAAAATTCTGGGACTACAGCCCTACACGGCGCACGCGCGAATTACATTTCGTAGTTTTGTTACGTAACACATGTGTAGTTTAAATACAATTTCAAAAACTCCATTTGTAAGCTCCGAGGTTGGGTAATTGGGAAAGACGTCGGCTTGTTGAGTGAAAGGACCCGGGTTCAAATCTCGGCGGATGCGAGTATTTCTTTTTCCTTTCAAAATATATTTCTATCTCTTCATATTTACATGCTTTCCTGCATTTTCGTAGAATATCCTAAATTAGTGACCATGGGTTAGGGTAGGTTAGGTAAGGTCAAGTTTGGTTATGTATCTTTGCCCTTTCGTTTCTTTCTTTCTAAATTCATTTCTATTTATTTCTGTGAACCTGTCATCCGCTAACCCATGGTCACGAAAAATGCAAGAAAACTATTAATAATAAATGTGAACACATCGTGAAACATTTTGACAAAATGGATACTGGAGCACAGGAATAATTCCTGGAAGGAATTCACAAAAGCTGTGGTAAGTAAAAAAATTAACGGATCTTATATTTACGACTCCCCTAATTTTGTAAGGTATACTCGAATTCACAGAAGTCAGATACGCCAAACGTACGGAAACCCATTGTGTAAATTAACAGGGAGATGAAGGGAAAATTCCTCCTGGGAGTCAGCATGTTGGAACACGTATAATGCATAATATTCATTTTATCACATTATTTTGATATCAACAACATATCATCTCCCATGTAAAACTTCCTTAATTCGCACATTGTGATTACCTTAAAGAGTTTTTCCAGGTTTTGTCCTCAACAAAAAACGGGATGATACCATCAACTTAGGCCTTGGTCGCATTCTTCCAGTACCGACCCAGCAAGGCAAATGCTAATCAAGACGCCAAATGGTTCGGATTTTGGTCGGGCCGGCGTCGGGGATAGGCACAACTCTGACTAGTAGTCGGAAAGTAGATGTGGGATGGTCGGCGTGCATCCACAAGTGGTGTTTGGTTGTCGGGCTATTTCTCGGCCGCCATCACTCTCTGACTTGTCGGTATGGAGGCGAAACCCCGACCATTCCCTAGCCCTTGATGGAGGAAAAACATGGACCCCGCTTATTGCTTTAGGTCGGGAAAAGGCGGCTCCCTGCCCATTTCATGATGGTCAAGAAAAGAGCGGGGCCCAGCCCATTCTTGATGGTCGGAAAATAAGCGAGTCCGCACCCACTTCCCGATGGTCGGGAAAAGGTTGCGGTCCGGCCATTTTCCAACAGTTTTAATCTGGAAATTATGTAACTAACGTATCAGAATTCCGTTGCAAAAGAATTCTGCCGGCAGGTCTAGAATATAGAAAGGACAACCTATTCGACGCATCCAGTTCAGCTAGAATGGGGCTCATTTCGTTTTTGTATCCATTTTGAATTTCTAGTTCACAATTATGAAATGAAATATCGAATTTTAGATATCTTAGGTATCGTCTTCCTTTGGATGATGACTATAAATGTATTGTGTTTGTAGTAAAACATGAAATGAGGAAATGTTGTAACAATTGTTAAAAACAAAGGTGCCTGTGTATGTGGGATCAGAAACTTATAATCTATTATTATTACTATGTGTTGCTCGCAGCTTCATTCGACTCGAAAGCCGTCTTGGAGTATCGGTCTGTATGATCTAGTGGATAAAGCACTGGCCAGCTATTCTAAGGGTATCGGGTGCGATCCCACCTCAGGCCAGCAATTTTGCTGACTTATGAAAAATACGAAATGACCTATTCTCTTCATTTCTACTTTCGAAATATGTCCTTGTTTTGCTTCTTACCGAATATTAGTGAAATAGGTTAGTTAAAGCCAGGTTAGCCATACATTTCAAGTTTCTAGCTTAAACCATTAGTATTCGCGGTAATAGCAACAGTAGTAGTATTGGCAGTGGTAGTAGTATTGCTAATAGTATTGGCCGTAGTATTAGTATAGTAGTAATCGTAGAAGTAGTAATAGTAGTAGTATTACTAATAGTAGTCATAGCTGCAGTAATAGTAATAGTAAAATAGTAGTAGTAGTAGTGTTATTAGTAGTATTAATAGTAGTTATAGTAGTAGTATTGCCAGTAATATGTAGTAGTAGTAGTGGCAGTATCAATAGTGGTAGTAGTAGTAGAAGTATTAATAGTATTATTAGTAGAAATAGTAGTAGCAGTAAAAGTAGAAGTACTATACTATATAATAAACAGCCGAAAACGTTCCAGAGCCGCGGCAATGGATGCAGGAAAGCGGAGCTACAGCCCACACCTAAGGCTCACAAGCCCTTCTACAACAACACTCTGAAGATCGCTAAATTTCCCTTGAAACGGCAGTCCCGTGCCTTTCCTATTCCCCGAATCTCACGGCCCCTGCTGCCTACATATGGGGCATGTTGAATAAATCCCTTTTACGATCGGAGGTCCCGCCTGGAAGTGTTCCCGAGTTACGGAACACGAAACAGACCTTTCTCCTTTCGTTGCAGCAACCTGTGTTCATCAACATGTTCAACAATCTACAGGATCGTTATGAGCACTGCATGTGAGGTTGGACATTTTGAACTCTTGCTGCACCGATGGACTTAGATATTTGTTATGTGATATGTATTGCTGTAGTCACCTCGCCTATCGACCTACTTGATTTCGTAGCATGGTTGTAATTTCAGTAATGTTTGTTTGCCGCATACTGTACTGTTTCTTTAAGTAATAACGTGAAAAAAAACACATATTAATGTACTAGCTAAATGTACATTTTCGAGATTTGAAACTAAAAAAAATAAAGTAGAATATTCACTACCAAAAGGTAAGTTGAAAAAATTGTGGAGTAAACAATAAAAAAAAATGTAATACAGCAAAATTACTATTGTACTCATATTTGTTAATAAACTTTCAGTTGGACTAAAATAGTTCAGAACTGTCAGATCCAAAATTTAGCCGGTTTAGTTGATCCTGGTTAGCAAATTTTTAGTGAAACTAACCAATACTCTTTAAAAAATAAGATTTTAAAATGAGGAATTGTTATGATGTAAAAACCAACTTCCAAATAGATTTTAATTCACAAGGTTACATTTTTCTGATCATTTTTCTTGGATATGGAATGATCAATTATTTTACTTATACAAATGTATTATTAATTTATAAAACATTTTTTTCTCCTTGCAAACAAAATAAAATATTTATTTTATCAATTACCCGACTAATACAAAGTTCATAAACAAAATAAATTCAAATTCAATTGAATCCAAAAAACACCTATTATTCTCCTTGCAAACAAAATAAAATATTTATTTTATCAATTACCCGACTAATACAAAGTTTATAAACAAAATAAATTCAAATTCAATTGAATCCAAAAAACACCTATTATGAATCACCTTAGAGTAAGGTCAGTAATGTCATCCTTTTAAGTAGATGCTTCAATTTGAATTGACTACGCCTTTCAAGCGACTCTGGCTCCATCTTCAGGCCATTCTGGAGATGTAATTTAAATATATTTGAAATTTGATTGTATGTGAAGTTTAATAAGTATGTGTATGTATGTGGAAAGATGTGTATTATTACTTAACAGAAATATTTGAATCGAACTGTAACACCCACTATTTTTAAATTACTCCTCTGTCAGATGCTAGAAGCCAGAGACTTATAAAAGAATGTAGTCTGAGTAGCTGCGGCCATATTGGAAGAATTGGAGTCGAATACCTGTCATGTTTAAGTAAAATGTATTTAGGCCATATTTACAACACATTTTGTTCGAGTATAAGAATCATGAAAACGAAGAATTATCAAACATATCGTATGTACAGGTAAGCAGAAATGTGTTACAATTCGAAACGGGCTAACCTAGAATAAATGAATCGCATTTGTTAAAAGGACGTTAGTCGGGAAAAATAAATTTTACAGGAGGTACAAAATCTGTTTCCCCTTTAATCTATCAAAATCACTGTTTTTAGTTACTAAAGAATTTAAGTTTTGTACCCAACTTACATTACTGAAGTATTTTTTAATTTTTTATAATTTAATTAAATAAACTGCTGTGAAAGCTGTTTAAAGCCCTGGACAAGTGCCCTTTTAACAAATAGCTGTTTTAAGAAGAAAAATATTTTTAGTTATTTAGTGAATAATGAACAATTCGTTTCTGAAAGGTAGGTATTTTTTCATTGAGGCACCCACTTCCAAACGGGTCCTTGTCCAAAAAGTTTTGATCATTGTTGAGTTCATTTTATCATTTTCTAATACATTAGTATGATTTTGAGATTCTTCCAATTATCGCACGAAATTAAAAGACAGAATCATAATTAACAGTAAAAGTTGTATATATTTTTATCTTTTTCAATATCCTTTTGCAAGAAGATAAAATATTGGTAAACTAATACTACTCCAACTTTAAATGATATTCCTAGCTGCACATTTGCACTAGCTTAGAAAAATAAGAAGTATATAACAAGTGTTTCTGTCAATTTCCTAACATTTATGGCGCTTGGACAAGGACTCGTTTGGAAATGGATGTCTCATTTAAAGCATATTACCTGTGATTACATTCAGTTAATAAAAATTTAGAAGAGATTTAGATAAGATAAACCCACTCTGTTGTGGAGGTTGACTACTGTAATGAAAAGAGAGGATAACTTCATGCATCATTTCGAGAATGAACTTACTTTAACACCGACATCTCTATTTGAGGGTGAGTTCATGCGAAAAGGTACCAAAGCAGCTCTTGCGCATGTTCTCACCCAAAACGTAGAGACTACACTAGATGTTTCAGAAGAAGTATGCGTTATTGATGGAGGTTGTTGCTTCATCATATGGTGTGGCCCAAGGTTGGAACCTGGGATGATGTGGCCACTTTGTATATAAACTTTTGTGAGTAACCACTTCGGAAGAAACTGTGTAATCGTCCTTTGCACCTGGCATTCACATTTCTTCTGGCGGTGTACAAAAATCAACAATCTCTGCTCCGCAATGGAGGAAACGTGAAACGTCTCATATTATTTCTGGTAGACATATTTCAAGCTAACGGTCATCAAGTTCACATGGCAACCAGAGATGCGGATACATTGATAGTATCTACAGCCATCGCCTTATCCCGAGTTCATCCAATTTCAGACGACATACTTGTATTACTAATTCACCATGTAGACGAGGCAGTGGGGAAACTACTCATGCAGACGTTGGTGAAGAATAGACCACAATCTCCATCTATCTATGACATACATCAAATAAAGAGCCATCATTCATTCACCCAACGTTATAAGGGATCTCATATTATTCATTCACACCATGAGTGGTTGTGACACAGCTTCTGCGCCCTACAAAGTCGGCAAATTAAAGATGCTTAAATCACAGCATTACATACCAGTTCCGACAGACTTGCCACCAGCTCAAGATAACGTCCTGAAGTTTGTGCGTTGTGGACGCAGACAGCTCGACGATAAGTTCTGTAGCACAAATTGGTGTTCCTGCAGAAAAAATAGGCTTACATGCGTCTCTGCATGCAAAAACTGCAGTGGGAGTTACTGCATCAATTGGAAAACGGATTTATCATTACAAACCATTGATGACAACTATGACGAGGATGACTGCTGATCAGGGTGTGCTGATGCCGATCTCGCTTATTACCAAGCAAAAGTGTTCATTAATGTTGAACATTTGTCTTTCACCTCCTTAGAAGTCTGAAGGGAAGGGAAACAAAGCGTTTAGTAGTGCTAAGGGGCATGATATCCCTATGTTTATAATGTTTTAGGTGCTATACAATATAGTAACTCTACAATAGTAACTCTACTTTTACAACGGTTTCGAATACTTTAGTGGTAATAAGCATTGTTTATACCGTATGCTATTGCTTAGAAATGTTGACTGGCTACATAATAAGGAAATAGTGCTATGAAAGATATTATTTATATTTTAGTTACGTTTTATCATTTATCTGTTTACTATTATGATACATAATACTATTCGCTATGACGTGTGACAGTTTTTTCTCATTCGGTTTACTGTTTATTACTGTATTATTTACTGTGAATGATATACTGATTTCAATCGTAAGGTGAAAAAAGGTGATATGTGCATTTTTTTTTTAATGGCATAAGTAGAGAATTGAACTCTTTAGGGGTTAATACATAACCTGTGTAAACTTGGGTCATGTGATACACTTCCTTCTGGTTGAGAAAATACGGTAAAGATTGCTTGGTGATAGCATGAACGCTCCGTTTTTAGCGTTTCCTGTACAGTTTTATCTTTTACACATATCACTTTTTTGCATCTTACGATTCATTTGTTCATTGAAATAATCCTGAATTAATGAATATTTGATACTACACCTAAAATTGCATTAGATTTATTAATGCTAGTTATGAGGCGGTAGAAGGAAAAGTTGTGTAAGTCAATTTTGAATAAGGTTTATTTCTGTCCAGAAATGGATTCTCCGCAGAAAAATGTATAAAATAGATGCTGAACCACGTCGTCCTTTCGTCAGCAAGACGACGATATAATGGACTCATTTACTTGAAGTAAATTAAGTTCATTTTCTTAACTGTTTGTACATTCTTGTGTTGTTTATGGCCGTGAATGTTGAATTAATAAAATATAAAAATTATTAAATAAATGCAATAAGATGTGTTTTGTATCTTTGGCTATTTGGTTAAATTGTGTGTTTAGCCCAAGCTATAAACTTCTGTCATTTTGGGTATTTACTGGTCTTGTGTATAGTAATGCAAGGACAAAGTATCATTACTATAATAATATCTTCTAGGTGTACGTAAAATTTTAACTATTTTGGCTAGACTATATGCCTTTCGGAGTGGTTCTCGATCCGTCTTCAGAACGTCTTAGTGACTAATGTGTGATATCTGTCTAATGTGAAATTCAATTTATATGAAATCGTGAAAATACTACGTTCCCCCTAATTTACTGAGGTACACTCTTCTTTGGTTTCCACTTATTTGAATCACCATTCGTTAAAAGGGCGCAAGTCACATTTTTTTCGAAATTCTTTTTTTTTTTTTTTTTTTTTGCTGAAATGGATTCTTTTAGGATAGATGCACTGATCTATGCTAAAAGCACGCATATGCGTACCCCGTATGAAGGATTTAAGCAGCCTTAAAAATTGTGTTATATGTTAAAAGGTCGTTAAGTCCAGGACAAGTTTTTTTAACAAACAACACGAAGAAATGCAAATCTACTATGTTGCTCACACTACGATATTTCTAAAAACACACTTAAGTTCAGTGTTGTAGAAGTGGATCAAGACTTCATACCTTATTATAACGTCAAAGATGGCGGCAGAAGTATTATAAGAAAAATCACGTGTCCATGCAAACTGAAAATGCGGATAGAGATAAGGTGATTTTTCTATTAAATTTTTGTATCACTTCATTTATGAAGAAAAGCATCCAGAAGTTGTTAATGTGTTGCCATTCATCAATGGATTCACGACTCACACCTTCGCCTTGTGATTCACGTTCACATGTGGAACTTCCTGCTGCAATAGCCTACAAGAGAGGCAAAGTAACTGTTAAAAAACAAAAGGTTGCTGATATCATGAATACACTCCCCTACATTTAAGAAACTTGTAAGGAATTTTATGCACAGTTTGAACATTGGCGCCAAGAATTATAGGAAAGACTCCAACAACAAAAACTAAACATGAAAATAATTTGCAGTGCAAAATGTTATCCAAATATTTTTAATCTTTTCTAAATTTTTATTAACTGAATGTAATATGCTTTATATGAGACATCCATTTCCAAACGAGTCCTTGTCCAAGCGCCATAAATGTTAGGAAATTGACAGAAACACTTGTTATATACTTCTTATTTTTCTAAGCTAGTGCAAATGTGCAGCTAGGAATATCATTTAAAGTTGGAGTAGTATTAGTTTACCAATATTTTATCTTCTTGCAAAAGGATATTGAAAAAGATAAAAATATATACAACTTTTACTGTTAATTATGATTCTGTCTTTTAATTTCGTGCGATAATTGGAAGAATCTCAAAATCATACTAATGTATTAGAAAATGATAAAATGAACTCAACAATGATCAAAACTTTTTGGACAAGGACCCGTTTGGAAGTGGGTGCCTCAATGAAAAAATACCTACCTTTCAGAAACGAATTGTTCATTATTCACTAAATAACTAAAAATATTTTTCTTCTTAAAACAGCTATTTGTTAAAAGGGCACTTGTCCAGGGCTTTAAACAGCTTTCACAGCAGTTTATTTAATTAAATTATAAAAAATTAAAAAATACTTCAGTAATGTAAGTTGGGTACAAAACTTAAATTCTTTAGTAACTAAAAACAGTGATTTTGATAGATTAAAGGGGAAACAGATTTTGTACCTCCTGTAAAATTTATTTTTCCCGACTAACGTCCTTTTAACAAATGCGATTCATTTATTCTAGGTTAGCCCGTTTCGAATTGTAACACATTTCTGCTTACCTGTACATACGATATGTTTGATAATTCTTCGTTTTCATGATTCTTATACTCGAACAAAATGTGTTGTAAGTATGCCCTAAATACATTTTACTTAAACATGACAGATATGCGACTCCAATTCTTCCAATATGGCCGCAGCTACTCAGACTACTTTCTTTTATAAGTCCCTGGCGTCTAGCATCTAACAGAGGAGTAATTTAAAAATAGTGGGTGTTTCAGTTGGATTCAAATATTTCTGTTAAGTAAAAATACACATCTTTCCACATACATACACATACTTATTAAACTTCACATACAATCAAATTTCAAATATATTTAAATTACATCTCCAGGATGGCCTGAAGATGGAGCCAGAGCCGCTATGAAAGGCGTAGTCAATTCAAATTGAAGCATCTACTTAAAAGGATGACATTACTGACCTTACTCTAAGGTGATTCATAATAGGTGTTTTTTGGATTCAATTGAATTTGAATTTATTTTGTTTAGGAACTTTGTATTAGTCGGGTAATTGAAAAAATAAACATTTTATTTTGTTTGCAAGGAGAAAAAAAATGTCTTATAAATTAATAATACATTTGTATAAATAAAATAACTGATCATTCCATATCCAAGAAAAATGATCAGAAAAATGTAACCATGTGAATTAAAATCTATTTGGAAGTTGGTTTTTACATCACAACAACTCCTCATTTTAAAATCTTATTTTTTAAAGAGTATTGGTTAGTTTCACTAAAAATTTGCTAACCAGGATCAACTAAACCGGCTAAATTTTGGATCTGACAGTTCTGAACTATTTTAGTCCAACTGAAAGTTTATTAACAAATATGAGTACAATAGTAATTTTGCTGTATTACTTTTTTTTTATCATTTACTCCACAATTTTCTCAACTTACCTTTTGATAGGGCATATTCTACTTTATTATTTTTGTTTCAAATCTCGAAAATGTATATTTAGCTAGTACATTAATATGTGTTTTTTTCACGTTATTACTTAAAGAAACAGTACAGTATGCGGCAAAACAAACAGTACTGAAATTACAACCATGCTACAAAATCAAGTAGGTCGATAGGCGAGGTGACTACGGCAACACATATTACATAACAAATACAGGGGTTGGACAAAAAAATCTAAAACATTTGAAAAGGTGTGAAAATCATACCTAGTATGGTGTGGGGCCTCCTTTTGCGTCCAAAACAGCTTGGATCCGACGTGGAATGGGCGTATACAGCTTCTGAATCGTGGTGTGTGTGGAATGTTGTACCATTCTTCCTCCAAAACATGCTCCAGTTTCTTAAGGGACGATGGTGGAGGGTAATGAGACCGAACACGCCTTTCTAACACAGACCACAATGGCTCAACGATGTTCAGATCTGGTGATTGTGGGACCCAGGGGAGGTGTGATAGCTCCTGGTCATGCTCCTCAAACCATGATTGCACCGTTTTTGCAGCGTGACAGGGTGCCAAATCATCTTGGTAGATGCCATCACCATCCGGGAACAATGTGTGGGTCATGGGTAGAACCTGGTCCCCCAAAATGGCCTCATACGCCTTAGCATTCATCATTCCATGCAGGGCTATGATGGGACCTGCAGAAAACCACGATATCACTGCCCATACTGTAACAGAACCACCCCCATGCTTTACAGTTGGGCGCAGACAGTCTGGATCATAGGCCTGCGACGGTGTTCTCCATACGTAAACACGACCGGTTGTTGGAAACAAGGTGTAGGTCGATTCATCGGAATACATTACGTGTTTCCACTGATCAAGCGTCCACTCCTTGTGGTCCTTGCACCACTGGATACGCCGCTTCGCATTTACTGCTGTGACCAGAGGTTTGGCGATCGCGGCTCTGCCATGAATTTTCATTTTATGAAGTTCCCGTCGCACTGCTTTTTATGAAACCGAGTTCTGTAGGCCGGAATTGAGTTCAGACGTAATTTGCATTGCAGTGGTCTGCTTTTTAGCTGCTACAATCCGTTTTAATGCCCTCCTGTCCCTATCGGACAGGATTGTCTTTCGACCACTGTTGTGCTTTGCAGACGTTGTTTGCCCATGAATTGTGTATGCCCTCGTGACATTGGACACAGTGCCTGTCGATACCCCCACAATGGTCGCCACTGTTGTCACTGAAGCTCCAACCAGACGGGCACCAACGATCATGCCTCTTTGGAAGTCTGTCAGGTCGCCCATTTTACCGCACCACTTGCACACCACGACACTCACAGGTGAACTGGGTACTGCTGACGGAAGAGGAAGGTCCACATGACACATTGAAAACAAAACACGATCGGCAACCGCAACACGTGGTGTACAGTGGCGGGCCACACTTACGTGTCCTGTATGACATGTTTTTAGATTTTTTTTTGTCCAACCCCTGTATCTAAGTCCATCGGTGCAGCAAGAGTTCAAAATGTCCACCCTCACATGCAGTGCTCATAACGATCCTGTAGATTGTTGAACATGTTGATGAACACAGGTTGCTGCAACGAAAAAAGAAAGGTCTGTTTCGTGTTCCGTAACTGGGGAACACTTCCAGGCAGGACCTCCGATCGGAAAAGGGATTTATTCAACATGCCTCATATGTAGACAGCAGGGGCCGTGGGATTCGGGGAATAGGAAAGGCACGAGACTACCGTTTCAAGGGTAATTTAGCGATCTTCAGAGTGTTGTTGCAGAAGGGCTTGTGAGCCTTAGGTGTGGGCTGTAGCTCCGCTTTCCTGCATCCATTGCCGCGGCTCTGGAACGTTTTCGGCTGTTTATTATATAGTATAGCTCATGGACTTAAAAGTCTTACACTACACTCATTAGTGCGTTACTAGTAACAGAGAAGATAGGCAAAACTGCTATACATTATCTATTACTAATACTACTACTACTGCTAATATTACTATTACTACTACTAATACTACTACTACTGATAATATTACTATTACTACTACTAATACTACTGTTAATACTTCTACTTTTACTACTACTACTATTTCTACTAATAATACTATTAATACTTCTAGTACTACCACTATTGATACTGCCACTACTACTACTACATATTACTGGCAATACTACTACTACAACTACTATTAATACTACTAATAACACTACTACTACTAATATTTTACTATTACTATTACTGCAGCTGTGACTACTATTAGTAATACTACTACTATTACTACTTCTACAATTACTACTATACTAATACTACGGCCAATACTATTACCAATACTACTACGATTGCTATTACCGCGAATACTAATATTACTGCTAATACTACCTTTACTATTAATATTACTACTGATACTACTGTGAATACTAATACTAATACTACTGCTAATTCAACTACTATTACTATTATTACTACTAACAATACTACTAATACTATTTCTACTATTACTTCTACTGATACTAATGCTAATACTACTACTAATACTACTGCTAACACTACTTTTATTAGTGTTACTACTACATTTAATACTACTAATACTACTGATATTACTTATACTACTGCGAATACTACTACTACAATTACTACTACTACTAATACTACTTCTACAATTACTACTACTAATTGTACTGCCATTACTTATACTACTACTACTACTACTTCTACAATTACTACTACTGTTAATACTACGACTGCTACTATTACTTCTACTACTACTATTAGTACTACTACTAACACTACTACTGCTACTACTACGAAAACTACTTCGAATAGTAGTGCTACAAATACTAATACTACCACTGATACTATTACTACTACTAATTTTAATGCGGATACTACTACTAATACTGCTGCTAATATTAACACTACAACAACTACTGCTACTGCTTCTACTATTACTACTACTAATGCTACTACTACTACTAATGCTAATGCTACTACTAGTTTCCCATTTGAACAGATCTTCCAAGCCATGTTTTTAGTGCGTAACGTGAGGAACTATCTAATGTGAGCGGAGTGGGCCGAAGCAGCGTATCTCGGTTTTCAGGATAAGGTCGCTTCAAGTATAAATCCAGTCTCTGTGTGCCACATTGTGTTGTCTGTAAGCAATGAAGTCAACATGGACCGTGTGAAGGAAGTAAAATAAAAGCTTGCAAATAAACAATTCAAGTTAACTGAAAAGCTACAAAGAAGAAAAGCATTTTGTTGGACAAAGTTTTTAGTTGTAGTTGACTCTGAAACTGGTAGTGAACAAGGTTTCATGTCCTGTAAAGAGTGTGGAAAGATTTTAGTGTACAACAGTAGGAAGTCAGGAACAACTCATCTAAACCGGCACGCGAGCTGTTCATCATTAAGAGCATCATTGAGTGAAAACGAAGATAATGAGAAGAAACCATCCGCGAATTCTTGTGCATCCAATACCAAGTATTCTGGATATAAAAAACTGAGATGTGAAACTGCCAAAAGTGACTTGACAGATAAGTGTGTTGACTTTTGTGCACGTGATCTGCGACCATTCGAAACTGTAGCAGGAAAAGGTTTTACTTCTCTAGCACAAACACTGATAAATCTAGGTGCGACATATGGTAATGTCGATGCGGCAGACGTGTTATCGCATCCAACGACGGTATCGAGAAAAACTCAGGAACGAGCAAGTGCTTTTCGCGAAGCGTATATGCCAGAAGTACGTGATGCTCTGCAACACGGTGAATTATCATTTCAAACGGACACGTGGGCCGATGATTATCGCAAACACTCTTATCTCGGACTGACAGCACAATATTTAAAAGAGTGGAACTTAAAAAGTCATGTGTTATTCACTAATGCATTTCCAATATTGCGAAAGACGGCAGAGAACATTAAAAAGGAATTAGTCAAACAACTGTCTAATATTGGAATCTCACAACAAGATTGAAGAAACGCTTCGTTCGTTACTGACCAGGGAAGTAATATTGTGAAGGTTTTGGAAGATCAACTACAACGGTGCAAATCATCTATTAAGTACAGTTTTGCGTAACGCTTTTCAATATAACTTCCTCCGAGATGAGCTACCATCAGCAAAAAAGCTTTTCGATTGCGTTAGTAAGTTAGTTACATATCTCAAGAGGTCTGGATTGGTAACCCGGCTGCCACACACTGTTAACCAAGACACTGAGGTAAGATGGAACACTAAACTCATCATGTTGAAATCTTTGGAATCAGCTAGTCGACATCCGGCGGATTCTAGAAGAGCACAAAGAAGAGCAGCGCTTAGACGGCCTTGATGAATCCTTAATGAAAGAAATTACTGCATTTTTAGAAGACTTCTACGATGCCACCAAAGCATTTGAGGCAGAGAAAACTGTAACAATGCATTTGATACTGCCTTGGTTTGATAGGCTCAAAAAACTGCAAAGTTAACAGTGAAGTTGATTCTAATGATATGTCACAGATTAAGGTTCGGGCGGAAAGTTTCTCAATGAGAAGGTCGACATTAGAATGGATCATAAAGTGGCGACCTTCTTGAGCCCCAACTACCGTCATCTCCGAGCAATGTCTGTAGATGAGAGATTATCTGTCCACACAGAAGTACGTCGTCTCATTTCGTCAGAGCCATCTACTGTAGTTGGATTCCTTGTTTCCCTTGCTAAGGATACTAGCTCAAGCAGACAAGATTTGGAGCCACCTACCAAGAAGAATAAACTAATGGAATGGGAAGATCCCATCCAATCCCTGTCGAATTTGAAGATGAAGTAGACATCTACCTCAACATGCTATCATGTCCAAGAGAACTAGATATATTACAAAGCAACAAGAGCAAACATTACCAAAATTGTGCAAATTAGCGCGTCAGTATCTGATCATACCTGCTTCTAGTGCGTTTACTGAAAGAGCTTTCAGCACTACAGGCAACATTGTTCAGGAAAGGAGAAATGCTCTAAAGCCTGAGACTGTTGACTCTATTTCCGTGCTATTTGATGCGTACAATTAAATACAGTAAAGCGATGTTCATTCTGCGGTATTATTTCCGTAGGAGAATTTATATTTTCATTTTATTACTATAAAATATCCTTTCTATTATTTGTGACGTTAAGAAGCATTTCCGGTAGCTTTATACATTTACCCTTCAGTGGACTTCAGTGGTATATTTCGTTCAACAATGTTATGTGTTGATTTTGTTTGATTGACTACCTCACATTCAGTCATAGAGATCTGTTACTTTCTTGTTATATTTGTAATTGTGTTACAACATTCTAGGAACACTTAGTAGGCCCTGGTGTCTTGGTGATTTATTTTGTTATTATATTTGTAGCATTGTAATATAAACAATACAGGAACATGTAACACAATTTGGTATATGCCTTTCTAATTGGACATTACTACAAATTGCGCTAATCTTAAGTTCACGCCAGTTCAGAGTGTCAACCTCCGTGGTCTAATGGTAGAGTACCAAATTATACTTAGTAAGTCAAGGACTTGAATTAATTATTTTAAGGTCTTTAGGCAATTACGGCTTAGGCAGTATAGATGGTGTTGGGATGAATTGGTGGAATGAAGAAAGTAGGGGAAAACGGGACCATCCGGAGAAAACCCACGCATACGGTGTTTCTCCATCACAAAGCTCACATAGCACGAGCAGAGATCGATCTGACGACCCCTAGCACCAGATGTGAGCGCTCTACCAACTGAGCCACCGTTCCCCCTAGGAGGTCAAGCATCGGTTCAAATACGCAGACCGGCCATTTCTACGATTTTTTCTGTACTTAGAAGGTAAATTCTGTAACACCAGACATGTAAACTCTCACGCAAAGTTGTAGCAGTACTCGTAGTATTAGCAGTAGTTCTAGTCGTAGTAGTAGTAGTAGTACTAATAGTAGAAGTTGTTGTAGTAGTAGTTGTTGTAGCAGCAGTAGTAGTAGCAGCAGTATTAGTAGTAGTAGTAGTAGCATTAGCCCGGTTCGGCCCGATTTGCTGCAAGTTTATCATCTATCTGTGAGAAACTTTTGAAGGCAACCGATGTCACGGCTGGGTAGTGATTAATTATAAAATAAACATAGGAGAGGGAAATTTCATCTCGAGGTGGAAAGGAGGCATTGGAATAATTTTGCGCGTTCTATAGGGCAAACTTTCATTAAATACTTCATAACGTAGATTTTTTTTAAAAAATAAGTTTAAATCTATAATGGTATTCAATGTATAATGAGTGCAGCAGACCACTACGTTGATCGTTAATTCAAATGTTAAAAAAGGGTCATGCTTTTGATTTTTATGGGCGGTGAAATGGAAACTGATATCATTGGTACTTTTTATTTTGAGCACTTGTGTGAACACTGTATATTGGAATTTAGCTACTAATACTAGCTGCACATGTCCAGAGTTAGGGCTCATTTTCTTGAAACCTTATGTTGCCTGTTTTGTTTGCGATTTGGGTGAATAGCCAATTGAAACACGTGGTTTCAATTGGCTATTCACCTCATAGCCGGGTGTTACACCACGTACTTTTATTACGTGGTGTAACACGTGTTTCAGTTGGCTATTCATCCAAGTCGCAAGCGACGCAAGCGTTCAGGAAAATCAACCTTTACTCCTCCATCTTGTCGATCGTTTAGCAACTAACTAAAAACGTCATAGCGTAAAGAATAGCGAAAGAAAGGGCGCTGCAGAAGGAATAAAGGCGGGATAATTATTTGATATGGGGCTTCCCTATTTGTATTTTCTGTTATTATCTATTGAACGAACTATTGTTCCATCGAAGTACATCATTTGCCGATAACGTTTATGATTGGCAAATGGAGCTTAGAGGAGATTTTTATGCTTGCCCCATTAAACCATCTACTTCCTTGATAATGATGAAATCATAAGCTGAGAAATCAGTGTCTAAGCGGCACTCCGTCAATCAAAAATATTGCTTAAATAGATGCACCGGTTTCAGGTACTACTTCCCCACATAGCAGAGTACGTCCCTGGGACGTCCCATTTAGATCCCATTACCGTCAGAATGGTCCTGCTCCCATAGCGATGTCCTAAGGACGTCCGTGGGATAACTCTGTGGGCAATACAAACAGTTCATCCCGTATGGATGTCCCCTGGATGTCCCTCGGAAAGCCGTGCGGGATTACCTATCTGGAATTTCTATAAATTAAATCGACCTTACTATTATTATTATTTAATTAATTATAACTATACGAAGGATATGCCTTCGTATAGTTATACGAAGGATTAATTATAACTATACGTCCCATGGATGTAAACGGGACTTAAACAGGACGTACTACGGACGTCCCGATATCCTGCCAGGAGATCCGTCAGATATCCCTGGGACGTCATTTAGCTATGTGGGTCTAGTATGATTTGCTAAGCGTACAACGTCATTTTGCGACGTACATCGAGCTATGACGTCATTTGTGACGATGCCGTAATAACTTTCAGCCTTAGTTTCTCCGCAAGTAATCAGATTTCGGAATTTCTTTAAATGATCTTTTTTCTTGTTTTGATGTAACTATTCACCTCTCGAAGTTTGAGTTAATATTGCGAGAAAACAAACTATATATACGTACTGTACATCTGTACAAAAATGAATGTTAGTATTTTAGTCCTCTCATCTCGCCAAAACCGCTTGACCGATTGCAACAACTGTTCGCACATAATCAGATAATGGTCCCGTTTGGGATCAGAGCCCTGCACGGGCCGGGCGCGCCCGTTCGGTCCGGCGGATTACCCGGCCCGGCCCGTTTCACGTACACCGGGTCGGACCGGTCCGGGTACATTCCGGGCCGGTCCGGACACATATTCTGTCGGGCCGAACAGGGCACAAGTACTTCCGGGCCGGGCCGGGCCGGATCGGGTCAGAAACTTCAAAAGTCGGATCTGTCGCTAATACTGTCGGAATATGTTAATCGTAATTTGTTTGGAAAACTGACTCTATACATTAGTTTTAACTACTGTACTCCCTACTGTACTGTACTACTACTACTACTCTTACTACTACTATTACTCTACTACTTCTACTAATATTATTACTACTACTAATACTTATACTACTACTACTGCTGATAATACTACTGCTACTGCTAATACAACTACTATTATAACTAATGCTAATACTACTACTATTATGACTACTGCTAATACTAGTATTTCTACTATTACTACTAGTACTACTACTACTATTTCTACTACTATTACTACTGCTGCTGCTACTACTACTATTATGACTACTGCTGTGCTGCTACTACTACTACTACTAATAATAATACTCCTAAAATTACTACTATTACTACTACTACTAGTG
>JAGDQP010010098.1:0-37543 GCA_022664845.1 Lepisma saccharinum
TTCACATGTACACATAAAAATAGTCACTATATTTCGTGTATTCACACTTTTTCAAGTAGAAAGGAAGACAGCGAAGTTCACGTGTTCACAAAGTACAAGTTTGAAGACACGTAACGGACAAAGCATCAAAACTGGAGAACAACTGACTGCTGCAGCGCGTAAATATCCGGAACTTGAAATAATAATAACTGTATAGCGTGTAAGTACAAGGTGAGATCGTGGATGGAAATATGTTGAAAATGCAGAGGAAAAGGGGAGCTTAGAGTTATTGAAGATTAAGGCCAGGTTTTATTTTCGGGCACAAACCGTGAATAAAGGCATTCTCCTACAGACGGCGTGTTGAGGTGCTGGTCGTAGGGGGTAAAATGTGGATTCTGGCAACCAAGGAAGATAGATCAAAATTGGTATTGTGGGACTCGGTGTGCAAGGAAACTGGGGCATCCGGTTTGTTGATAGTACAGAAGTGACGATGGTTATTAATTCGAATGTTAAGAGCACAACTTGTTTCCCCCACATAAAAGGCATCACAGAACTTGCAGGTTAGGATGTATATAACATTAGGGGTGTGGCATGTACCCTTGGGATTGAGGGTGTACCGACCATTAGCGGTATTGATAATGATTGTGAGAGAAGTGATGAAAATGGAACAGACGTTACATCTGGGTCTCTGGCATGTCTGTGCGCCGGTTTGGTGTGGTGGCAAGGAGGGATTCGTACGGACCAAGATGTTTCTAAGATTTGGTGGATCTTGAAAAACTAATCTAGGTTTGGTGGGGAATATTGACCTTGTGTCTGGGTCAGATTGGAGGATTTTTGGGTAGAATTTTCAACAAGTTCTGTGATGCCTTTTATGTGGGGGAAACAAGTTGTGCTCTTAACATTCGAATTAATAACCATCGTCACTTCTGTACTATCAACAAATCGGATGCCCCCTGTTTCCTTGCACACCGAGTCCCACAATACCAATTTTGATCTATCTTTCCTGGTTACCATAATCCACATTTTACCCCCTACGACCAGCACCTCAACACGCCGTCTGTGGGAGAATGCCTTTATTCACTGTTTGAGCGCGAAAATAAAACCTGGCCTTAACCTTCAATAACTCAAAGCTCCCCTTTTCCTCTGCATTTTCAACACATTTCCATCCACGATCCCACCTTGTACTTACACGCTATACAGTTATTATTATTTCAAGTTCCGGATATCTACGCGCTACAGCAGTCAGTTGTTCTCCAGTTTTGATGCTTTGTCCGCTACGTGTTGCCACTGTCTCTTCAAACTTGTACTTTGTGAACACGTGAACTTCGCTCTCTTCCTCTCTATTTGAAAAAGTGTGAAAACACGAAATATAGTGACTTCTTTTTATATGTACATGTGAATATGAGTGATCTATTGCAAAAGTAAGCTGTAAGTATTATCCTTTTTTCTCCTTCATTTGTCATAAATTTACCTTAAATTGCCTTCCCGGCTTTCCTTTGTACTAGTTATATATAACAATAACACGATAATCGATTTCGCCTATCTGACCTGTTCCACTTACTCTTCAGTCACAGACGGTCCACGCACACTGTGCATACAACCACCGAATGAATTTGATATATGGTGGTTGTTTCTCGAATTTGGTGCGGAATTACCGGTGAACGATTGTAACTGACTAACTGATTCATGAAATGTAAGCACAAAAAAAAAAAAAAAAAAAGTCTTCTCACTACCATTGAATGTCATCTCAGTAAAACTGCACACGAAGTGGAGAGCAACTACACACCGCACATCATAAAAGAAAACTTTGATAATTCCTTCATATCTATAGGTACAACTATATATCTCTATCGTTTAAGTGTATTATGTATGACATATTGTTAAAATACCGACAATCATTCTGAATAACCCTATGTAAACAATGTAAATTGATACAAGAATACAAACCCTCTGATAATGATCGACTCATACTAATAGATTCATAACTTACACCATACTATAATTACTGTACGTTGAAGTTGTCAAAATGTACAGAATTGTGTTTTTTTTTTTTAGTAAAGTGTAAGTCTTCATTCAATTAAATCGAGTATTGATTATATGTGTGTGTTACACTTTCTTCGTGAATTTCTTTTTAAATTCTTTCCCGTAATCATTCGTTATTGTCGAATCTCTTTATTTCATTTGCGCCTTTTACTTACCTTTCACATTTTTTTGTTCCAGGATCACTCAAGAAGTGGTAGTCCAGGAGTATCACACTCCCAAGTCTCAGAATCGAAGTCCTCAGACGTCTAGCTGCTGCTTGGACTAATAGTTGGATCAATTCATTGGAATGGTGCTCCTTTTTTTTTTAAAAAAAAAAAAAAATGTTTTGTGCACTGCGCATACACATGTACACAATATACATATTCACTTAATATTTAAAGATAAGAAAAGCCACTCAAAATACACGATTATAGTCATATTGATGACTTGGCACATTTGGAATATATGTATATATGGTTTTGTTATGCAGGGACTCATGTAATAAGCTTGTACATATGTACTCCAGCAAATTGTTCATATACATATTATATATACATAAAAAATATCTATCTATATATAAAATGTATTTGTATATGTGTGTGTATGCGTGTGTGTGTGTGTGTGTGTGATCATGGAGCCTTTGCGAAATCAAATTTGCCATATTTTTTAATTACTCAGGTATCGATATATATATATTGATTTGTGTTGCATTACTCTGTAGTGACAAGCTTGGGATATGCCCCCTTTTTTTCCTGAAAGGTTGTGAAGATTATATAAATAAATGCATATAAATATATATATATATATTAAAGAATGAGAGAAATATATATATATAATTTGACACCAAAAGGAAATTGTAACACACTGAACTTAGATTGTGTAGCGTGTTGTTGCTTTTCCTTTAGAAGAGCGGAACAAATAATAAACAGAAGAAAAACCAATTTTATTTCAAGCTGTGATTTGAATGTTTCTTATGCGCTTCAAGCAATATAGAGCAAGAATAAATAAGTGTGAGAACAAAGTGGAAGCAGAAAGACATCAACAGAAAATAATAAAAATAAGGGACGATATAAACCGGAACTATAGTGATCAACGTGATGCAACACTTGTGTATCTTCGCTATTTGGTGCAACTGAATATTGCGTAAAAAAATATATAAATACCAAAACGAAAAAGTTCAGTTTCTGAATTTTCGTATTATTGCATTAAAAAAAACATAATAAAAAGCTATATTTGTAACGATTTTTTTTTCTCAGTGAGTGGTCTTGTGAGAAGATAGATGACTTCAACAGGTGGGAAAAAAAAGTTGACGCAGTATTTTTTTTTTGTTGGAACATTATTGTGAGATGGTGCAGAGATAGCCAGTAGATATTGTTGTAGCTTTTTAATTATTGTCATCATCATCAGTTTTTTTTACATCAAACATGAGTAGAAAAATTTAATTCAGAATATGCTCATCTATTATTACATATAAACATATATATTTATAATTGTTATATATTTTTTTCACTTGCATTAGAAATGCCAGTACTAATAGATAGATCAGCAAACTAGTAGTAATGTTTTAGTAGAAGGATTAAAAAAATGGAGTTTTAAGAGCACATTGCGTAAACAACTTGTGTATTCACAGAAAAATCATTTTTTCTTTTTTTTAAATATAGATATTCAAAGAAAACACATCAATTCAATATCATTATTTGTGTATGCGCACAATTTAAAAAAGTCAGGCTAGTTTTGCATGAAAGAGTGAGATTCACATGGTTGAACATTGCGAGAGTAGTCCCCACCTTTCTTAAGTGTGTCAACTTACTGTTTTTTAAGGAAAAAAAAATTTTACCTTTAATTCCTTGCATTGTCGTACACTTTTCAGCACTAAAAGAATTTTTAAAAAAAACACACACATAAATATATATATATATATATACTGCTTACACTTAGATTCCATTAATAGCTTTTTTCACTGTAATACTTATAGATATTCTATTAAACTAACTATAGCAGGTCAAACAACGAATCTTTGGAATTTCTTAACCTTCTCTGTATGTGAACCTTTGTACTTCAACAATTTTTTTTGCATAAGTCTAAGTGCCATGTGAAGAAAAAATGATGAATAGTGTGTGAAAATCTTTTAAAGAAAAATAAGATTTTTTTTCCTTTTTAATGTAAGAAATGCAATTTTAAGAATAAAGAATCTCTTTTAATTTTATTGTCTGAACATGTAAAAAAAAAAAAAAAAATATGTGTGCATATCTGCTTTTTATTTCTACTTGTAACAAGAATTATGTTTGAAGAGTGGGTAAGGTTACAGTTATAATTGCAGAGATAGTTGTTTTAATAAGACATATATATATAATTCCATTTTGTCTGCAAAAGACAAACAAACAAACAAAAAAAAAAGCAAAAATGGTGCTGCGTAGATATTGTAGCTTTAAAACACTTTGAGTAAGTATGTATATAGGGTCAGCATTTATGCAATAGTGCTCCTATTACAAATAGTATATTAAGGAAATAAAAAAGGTTTTTTTTTTTTAGATTGTAAGCTATCTTTGTAGTGAGAAAAAAAAATTTTGGCCTCAAGTTGATATCATTCCTTAAAGGTAACTCAATTTTAGAATCACTTGAAGTCAGGAAAGAGCGAAATGTAGTTTATAAAAATTAAAATACTAGCTGCATATTTTTCAGAGCGTAAAAAAAAATTACATATTTAAAAGCAGTAGTACTCTCATTTCCACTATACTTCATCCTCTCAAAAAATACCATAAAGTATTTTGAGATAGCTAGGAAAAAAAATAGTCTTTGTATGCATAAGCAAACACACCATTTCCTACCATATTCAGATGACGTTTCAAAGCTAAATGAGTAAAGAATAATGAAAAGTTCTTGTAGCACCAATAATGCTTGAAGTTACTAGCGACCTACACATGTCCCAGATGGGTTTATCTGGAAACATGGTACAACTCATCACAAACGAATGCACAGAATAACGAAATTTTAAGATATTTGAGCGGAAATAACAGTGTAGTTATAAAACTCAGAGGAACTTGGTTTCGGGTAACGGTTTTAGTACTTTGTATTCCATGAACTAGTGAGAAAGATATATGTTTATATATCAAGATATAAGCACATATACTTGTGTATCTTGATATAAATGATATATATCAAGAACTTGTTTTATGAATGTGTGATAATTTGAATATTGTAGTATATAATGAAATGTTGATTGTTATACAAGAGACCTCTGAATGTAGTGTGCTTTTTTTTTTAAACAAGAGAAGTATGTAGTGAACGGTTGGGAAGAACACAACTGATGCAATCATATTGATCAAGACAACGTTGTTGACGAAGTGGACAAATATAGTGATATAATGTTGTGGTAATGACAAGAGCTAATTCAGTGAGGAAGGTTTTATGATTCAAGTAAATTCAGGCAAACGGAAGCGAGAAAAGTGCCCAGAGAATTGTTACATATATTTTAAAATATGTATATGTATAATACATGTACATATTTTATAGTGAAATAGTTTAAGAAAGTGTACAAGCTTATTAATTAATTCACCGTACTTATTTGATTGTTGTTTGATGTGATATTCTAATTTCCGGTGGATGGATGGATAGGTCTTTAGAAATGAGTAATACGTATGAAATATCCTTTTCCCTATCTATACTTTGCGATCTTATATATTATACATGAAAAAAGTCTCTAGATTATTTGTAAATTATTTCAAAATTATGACCAAAAATCATGTATGTACATAAAAGAATTCCCTATAAAGCATTTTCGTTCAAGTTACGTTCTTATATGTAATTTACTGAATATTTACAGAAATGTATATATTTTATAATATTAATTAATTCGAGAAAGTGCACAACGTACCTTGAATACTAATTACAAACAGTGTAAATATATCTGAAACTTTTCACCGAATTAAATAAAAAATTACGTGTTACTGTAAAAACTTATTAGAATGTTAGGAAATATTCAGTGAACATCTGGCATATGCTTCTCAACTGAACCCAAAATTCGAGTTAAACGAATTAAAAATCCATCGATCATACATAACAATTGTCTAAACTATCACTATTATTGACCAACAATAATTGATAGATAATGTTATTGGACCAGGCTTTCGCGTTATTAATATAGAAACATAATTGTTTTTATCATTATAAAACACTGAATTCAAATGAACTTTGAAATGTTAATGCATATTTTTCATTATCTACGAAAAGTCTATTTCACACGTTCTTTTATTCGGGTTTACTTGTATCGAGTTTTCCCTATTACAACACAAATTTAAAATAATATGTAGTAGGGTAAAATTTAAAGTAAATAAGGGAACTACACGCACAGGAACACACAATTCACTCGTATACATTTAAATTATAAAATAAAGAACACAGAAAGTTTCTTACATATTCAGGATATACAGACAGGCGTAGAGAAACTTCACATGCAAATGAAAATGTGTGAAGCTTTCGCGACAGCCATAGCAAATAATTTAAGAGATAGAGTGGAGTGATGTTCGGTTGGAAGCATAGCCTCTTCTCGTCACCAACCCCATCTCTTTTTTAATCAATTTTTTTTTTCGTGACCACGCCTTTGGCGAAAGCTTGCTAACTTTTTATTTGTATGTGAAGTTTCTTTACCACTGTTACCTTTTTATTTGTATGTGAAATTTCTTTACCACTGCTACCTTTTTATTTGTATGTGAAATTTCTTTACCACTGCTACTTTTTAATTTGTATGTGAAGTTTCTTTACCACTGCTGCTTTTTTATTTGTATGTGAAGTTTCCTTACAACTGATACCTTTTTATTTGTATGTGAAGTTTCTTTACAGTATGTATATCATGAACATGTAACAATTTTTTACATTATTAAGATTTATTAAAATTTCCCTGTTTAATTAAACTTTACTCATTTTTAATGCAAAATTTCACTTAATTCACGAGGAAATTTCTCTGAGAAACAATGTGGAGGTGTGAAATCGTCTGAATGATGCATACCTAAAAAACGATATAGTGATGCGTGAATATATATATTTATTTATTTACGGTCACGCCTTACTTAAATGGTGGTGCTAGGGGTAAAAATCTGTTTATGCATATCTGCTTTTCTTACAATATACATAAATGTATATACTGTATGTGTGTGCATGGAGGATGTGTGTATGTGGACAACTTTTATCATTGTATCTATATGGGTACTTAAAAAGAAATTGTCATCTTAATTATACAAGGAAGACTAAGTTGTTCTTTGAATAGACGAGTTGTGGCACATAGACATATTGTGTGAGTGTATGTGAGTATGTAAATGTGTTTAAGTGTATGTGTGGATGAACTGTGTGCGTGGATGAGATCAATTTCTATGTATCTTACGTTGAACGCGAGATTATGTTATCTGGTACCTTGTGCTGCATTCCGATTATCGTTCAAGAAATATATAGGTAGTATTGTTTTTGATTAGATGTTACATTATCCTGTTATACAAACAAAAAATGTTATTTCACGTTACTACAATAAAAGATATATATTAATTACTTACACCATATCGTCGAATAAATTCTACTAAAAGAGTGACATTTAGGTTATGCTTGAAAAATGCAGTGTAAAAAGTTCATCTGTACGAGTAAATTAGATTGAAGGAAAAAATATAATCTGTGAGTAAAAATATAATTTCTATAGATACTAACATTTGAGAGGTCTTTGTTTCTTAACGGTTTTGAGTCAACATACCTTAATTTTAACGTTTTTTTTTTAAAAAAACAACAACAAAAAAACAGAGGAATAACGCAGTTTAACAGATCCACCTAACATACATGCCACTTCAATCTTTTCCGAAGACAGTATATGTACAAAACACAATGCTCAAATAATTATATATATATTGTTGTTGCTGTGTAGTTATTATTATTTTCGTTTCTCTGTGAAAAATGAAAGACTGATGAAAACAAAACAAAAAAACTACTGGGCACTTTTCACACAAGTTTGATAGGAACAGAGTTTAAGAATAAAAGAAACTGTTAATTTCTGTATTTAATAACATTAGTAACAGTGGTGTGAAGAAGAATGAAATATGAATAATGTTTACATGCTTGTTGCCAAGAACAAAAAAAGGGAAGATAAAAATGTATGTTCTGTTTTATTGTTGGACAGATATTGTGCAGCATACAAAGAGTCAGACAGAAAAAATCTGACAACTGCTGTCAACATACAGGAAAAAAATAAAAGAAACCATAGTAGCGTGCAGATGAGAATATCACATTGCTATCATGTGCTCTGTGCATACAATACTCTCCAAAACAAATAAAGAAACGATATATATATATATATATATACAAAATAATAATAAAGAATTCCTGCGTACTTTTGCTCCTCATGCTACACTTTGTACTATTAATAATAATAATAACGATAATAATAATAATAAATAAATACTATTTGGATAGGGCTCAGTATGTACGAATTAAAAAAACAAAACAAAGATAGAGATTTTTTTTTGGCTTACTGTCATTATCACCTGACAAATCGTTTTTACTTTCTTCTGTTCTCTTCAACACCTTTAGTTCAGTGTGTTTGTAAACACTTTAGATGATAAAATAATGTTTAGATTTCAATATTTTTTAAGAAAAACAAATATGTGCTTGACGAAAGAAAAAAAGGATAAAATATGTCTGTCCATTTTTATCTTTCTATAATACTGTTATTTTACGGAAGATGGTGTTATTTGCAAATATGCATGTGTGGCTGAGTGTCAGCAAACAAATGTCAATTGAATCATTATTATTATTATAATTATTGCTGCTCTTGATAATAATTATTATTATCAAAACACATTTCCCCCCCCCCCAACATTTGTGATGAATCATCTTTATTGTCAGCATAGTGTTGGTGCCCAGAGTATTTTTCCATGTTTTTTTTTTTTTTTTTAAATAAGCTGGCTGCTTTTTCAAATATGATACATGCATACAATTATTAAACAACGGTGCCATTTGCTTCGTGTTTTGGAAAAAATATATTCTCACAATTCAAGTTTATTAAAAGATCATTTCAAATGTTTAGATATGTATACTTAAATTGAATGTGTGTATATCTTTTTTTTCTGCTCAAAACGAAATTTTTAAATTTCTTTGGAACTAGTATATAGTCCTTAAAATCAGTGAATATGGAAATCCAATTATTTTCAATCGCGTATTTAGGAAAAGATATTCTAAAATATATGTTTTATACATTTGTTCGTATTCACCCTTTTTTATTTGCTAATTGATTTTGTTTCAGCAAGACAACTTTTTCCCCTCCATCAATATTATAAACATTCCGATGATGTCAAATTTTTAAAATAGTTTCAAAATTCTTGTTTTTAGTTTTTATGTAAAGTGTCTGTTAAACATTTGAATGGGCTACAACTTGATTCTGATCAGCAAATAAATGTTTCGAAATTTGATATTCAATTGAATTATTTTATATTTGGCTATAAGTTTGCCATAGTTTACCTTTTTCACCTTTTTACTATTTCAACTATCACTAGATGTTAATGTTTGAACTTGGTTCAGATTTTCCTTTAACTTCTAAACAAAAATTAAAACTGTGTTTCACTAGGTAGATTAGTGGAAATACATTTCAAGTTCTGGACAGCAAACTTAACATTATAATGAGATATTGTAATATGTAACTATTAATTCATAAATATTTCCAGAAGTGTTTTTAATTGTTCTTCTTTTATCTAACAACCTGATTTTCTTTTTAAAACAATGAATGTGAAATATCTTTTAATAAGCCTTTTTCCCCAAAGTAGAAGACAATTTTCTTCGTCGTAAGCTTGATTGAATATTTTAAGCAAAGATTTTTTTAAAAAAACATTTTTGATTGTGTTTCTGAATTCCATTTAATATTGAAAAAGAAATCATTTCTGTGTGTAATTTTAAAACATTTTTTTAATTCTAAACGACTGAATGAAAAACGTGCGAAATTTCAATATAGATGAAGGAAAATATTTATCGTATACCTATTTTTTCTAGGAAAATACAGTTGCTATAGAATGTATATTTTAGAATCAGTTAAATAATAATAATAATTATATTTAAAGCATTGAAGAAACAGTATTTGATATACTGGTTATTTCATAATTCGGTAGATAAACTTCGTCAAGTTTTTCAAGTGAAAATGTAGTAAACATAAGTACTTTTACGTATATCATAAATTTTGTTGGTCAAATTTTAGTGCACTCTATAAACATATTTCGTCTTGTTACATTTACTAACATAATCTACCGTAAAGTTTACAGTTGTACCTTACTTAAACAGGTAATTCGTTTTAGTAGGACCAAATTTCTTACTAATTAGCAGGGTCTTTTGTATCTTTTTCCTATTCTAAGAAGTGCCTGTTTGGTCCTTTATTGACGATTACTTTTCATCGTGTGTCAGTTACTTGATAAGTTACATTATAAAATACAATCTATAACAGTACTTACTAAATCCACATCAAAATCAAAATGAAGAACAATAGTTTGGTATTAATAATAGAATATAAAATTATAATCTCGTCCTTTACTCTTCTAGAACGTCGATCTGAGCCATAGTTGCGTAAAGGTCTCAAATTCAGTTCAAAATCTTCTAGAACGTAATATATTGCCAAGTTTATTCAACCGAAGAGAACATATTACTTAGAAATACCATAATTAGTAAAAAGTTCTCTCACCACAATAATCGTAATACGTTTATAATTTGTTTTAAGTTGGTCACATAACTTGACATCATCATATAAAAAATTAGAAGAAAAATTAGAAGTCGTACATGTAAGATGATGTAAAATTCCACGCTATTTCGCTTAGTTCGCTTAACTTCGTCGGGTGTTATCAAAATATCAGGGCAAAACATAATAATAATGTTACACTGTATTGTTTATCCGCCACTTGACGAAGTTCAGTGGATGAAACGAGATATCGTAGAATTTTAACCCATCTGATGTATATAGAGTGAGTTCTCTTACTTATTTTTTTACATGTATAATTTGAAACAAATATATTTGTAAGGGAATTATTAGATACTTATTTTTTTTATAGTTTCATGATCTAGTGGAAATTAACCATAAACTTCTGAGTTAACGCGTGAACTAAAAAAAATTACTAACCATCAAATGTAATAATACAATATTTATGCACCACGATGACAAATCATGTGTACCTGTACTCTATTCAGCTCCTTTGCGTAAAATATGAGCCTGTCTCCTGAAGTATTTAAGGAAATCTCACCACATTTTTAAAAATATGTGGCAGCGTATCCACGCTTCGAGACAACTTCTCTCAAAACTGTTTTCTTTATTCTCTCCCGCGACCATGCCTTTGTCGAAAGCTTGCTATCTTTTTAAACTTGGTGTGAAGTTTCTTTTTGTGAACCTATCATTATATCCTGTACTGTTTCTACTTTGCAATGACACATACAAAAGTTCCCATTGACAAAAAATGTTGAATGAACAAAGAAAAGATATTCACACATTCGATATAGTTTCTTTTTTTTTTTTAATCAATTTTTATTATTAATGAAAGAGTAGTAGTAGTAATTTCGAAATGCTAAACACAAATGTTGAAGTCAATCTAAATGTAAATTGCTTGTTACTGTTGACTATTTTCAATGTCTATAAAACTTTTTTTGGACCACACATTGGCAAAACTTTCGTAGCTTAAATGTCACCATTGTTGTTGCAATATTTTTCATTCACTTTTTACCCTCAATGTGACAACGACTGGTTTCATTTTTCTAATTTTCGACTTTTTTTTACTACGATGTAATAATAATAATAAGGGCGGGGGGGATTTTTTTTAAAAATTAGAAAAGTGTGGTATTTTGCAAGAGAGCGAGATTGAGAGAGAGTGCGCGCTAGCAAAAGTAGTAGTGTAATGTTCTTCTATTAAGGTTTCTGTCTGCCTTGTATGATCAATCACCTCTTTGCAGAAAAGAAGACTTTGTTGTCCTTCCTCGAACTTTTCTCACTCACTGTTCTGTCCAGTCCAATCACTCGCTGACCGTCCTCACTGTCTGATCCTTGTCTTGTCTGTTATTCTTTGCTGCCTGTACATGTTTTTTTAAGAAAAAAAAAGAATTACCTTGTTGGACCTTTTGATGGCACCACGCAGGATTGTTGTTAACTTTGTTTTGATGATGGTGAAAAAAAAAAGAGTAAAATAAAACAAGCCCAGCTTCCTTGTTGTATCAGTTTGAGACTATAAGGTACAAGGTTTATTTGATGTTTTCGTTTGTTACACAAGCATTGAATAAGATTTATATTTATGGAATTGTAATATTCACAAAAAAAATAAATGCATCTTGAGAAAAAATAGATTTACATGTGTTTCAATTTTTTAATACACTAATTTCTTGTTTAAAATATGTGTGGGTACTATTTCTTAGGTAACACAATTATGTTTTTTTTAAATATATATAAAACCGTGAGGCATGATTGGGTCTGAAACCATTCTGTTTGCAAGATTGTATTGATATGAATAGCAAAATGGAAGTAGGAAAGGAGAATGTCTTCTCTAGAATAGTCAGTAAGGAAAGAAAATGATACACTAATGTAAATACAGGGTGGTGCAAAAAAAAAAAAAAGGTAACCGAACCCACAAAACCACTATGGTTTCCGTTACTTATTTCTTTTTTTCTTTTGCACCACCCTGTAGTTCTTCGCCGTTATAACCACTTTCCCCAAAACGGATTGGAAACCTAAAAAAAAGATATTAATAACAAGAATTGATACGCCATCATTACGTAAGTCAGCGTTTGTTTTAGAGAATGCCTGGAGAATATAATTCCCAAATTATCAGTCAGACACGAATTCAAATCAGAGTACGAAAAATTTCCCCACAAAATCTCTCAAAGACAGGTAACATTATGTTTGAAAATAACATTGAGATATGTAAGACAAAATGAAAGTAGAAAACCGAGATACCTCGTATATAATAATTAGTAGAGAACTGAATAAACATGTTACAATAAAGTATTTATTATTAAAGTAAGAGTCATACGCATTCAGTACGTTAGCCCGCTGAGAATGGCCGTAAGATAAGATTAGAGTAGATCGCATTAAGTTACTACTAGTCCCATAATACTATAAAAGTAGTATCGCATACATGACTTATAATTCCTTTTATTTCATTAACCATACTCCGAATAAACATTTAGCTGAGGTACATAAACAAATACTAGGCATACCAGAAGTTCCTACATTCAAATCCAATTGTTAATATATAAGATCAGACTGGTAGGTTAGATTCGATATCCAATTTATACACAGAATAGTTCTATGACTAGTATGTTAGTTGTACAGGACGTCTATCTTCCAGCAATAGGTTAGTCAGGATCATGTCAATAAATATCCAATACATATATCGTCTAGATTCCAATAGTAGTAGGTTAGTTCCAATTAAGTTCGTGCACATTACATAAGAGTAGATTTCCAATCACTACCCATATTGATATCTTCTACACAGCCAAACCTAATGTTTGTTGACATTGTTAAAAGTGAGTTTTCTCCACATGCAGTAATCTCAGAAAAGGTACTAATAACCGAATAATTAGGTATTACCTTCAACAGTAAATCAGTAGGCAAACTCCAGGAACATTCCCATACGATTTGTTGTTTGATCTTATCCATTAATTTACCTAATCTTGAAAAATACACTATCTTCCATATGTAGTCCAGTCATTTCATTCATTCATTCATTTCGTAACAGCTGCTAAGCCTAAAAGTTAATCTCACACAAGTAATATAGATATCTAAAGTAGTGCCTAACAATTCCGTGATTTTATCAATCGTGACGTCATTCCATAGAATCTGAAATATTTAGAACGAAATCTTATCCACTCCTTAATCATAGAGTATTAAATGTCATAGAACGTTCAACATAAATTAAAATCTTTAAAATCCATTCCAACAAAACACACAAAAGCAAGGTATTTCATTATACGATAACCAATAAGGGACCAGTCCAAATAGTTCTGTGAAGTGTTATTAAGAGATCGATGCAGAAATAAATCCTTATGACTGAATTTAATCTTCGAAGCTTTATAAGGTAATAATCAAAGTTTTTATGCATTAACGTATTCGAAAGTTTCTGAGTTTGAATCCAGTTTTCGATCATTATGACTAAGAAGCATCTCAGTCACCCCAGACTAATGTCGAAACTTCCTTCGTAACTTGTAAGGGTATTCTACTATTATTAGGCACCAATTGGCATCTTAGTAAATCTCCTACTACTCAAAGTATACATGAGATTTGTGCTGGACAAGAGAGGGTTAATACGAGCGACAACCGATGTTGTGAACCTTATTAGAGTAAATGAGATTCGTGGTTTCTCATTCCTTCCTAGGCACGTATCTAGTTTGGACAACAAGGAAACAAGTCAAAGAAAACACAATCAACCCTTTTATTAAAATTCCTAACCCTTTGTTTGGTACCGGAACCCAAGAATAAGTTTTACAATGTAATACTGTTCTGTTTTATTCTTGGACAGGAATCGAATGTTGTAAAGAATGTTTGTACTTGTATATGAGTCCTTTTTAACGAGAGCCATAGCAATTCTTAGGTTTGATTGAAGCATTGTTATTATGGTGAGTTGGTATTTAGGGTTTACACGGTAATATATTTAGATTAGTTTTTAGTACTGTGCTATTATTTTATCCCTGTTTGGTAACAATGAATCACTGAATTGTTTGTCAACAATTTGTGGGAATAGATCCGGTAGATCCATAATTAATTGTTGCTTTACACAAAAAAGTTCTGGTTCTAGAAAATTCAAATTAAGAATTTGCGTCCTATTTGGTTTAATCTTTTTTCTATGTTGTACGTACGTATAATGTCATCGGGAGAATGTCTTCTTCAGAAGTTGAAGAATCACTGATTATCGGGGTACATTTTTGGATATTTTGTTTGGCACTTATTTACTTTTTTCCTGTTTGATACTGTCGCGTTCTTTGATTTGCAAGTTATAACTTTGAGGTTTGTTTTGGTTAAATATTTTCTGGTAGGTTCTTCAGATGTTATTTTTTAGGTATTCATTTGATAGACAGATGATTTAATTTCCGTTGTTGATTTGGCATTGTCTAGTGTGTAGTAAATTGATATTAACATCGTAAACGAGCTGGTGAGCTTCTAAGGACGGGACCTACAGTTTTTTTTTTTTTTTTTTTTTGGTAAAAATGTGCTCCGAGTCACTTCATTTGCTGGACCTCGGCGGGAAATGTCTTGCTTGTAATTTAAAGGTTTATTGGTTTTAGAATTATTTATTAGAAATTGAAGAGCTTGAGCAAACGTTGCTGAAGGTTGTAATGGAACCTTTATTTCAAAGCTTTTAATACTTCGTCACGGTAGGGAAGCTTTTCTATTGGCATAATTTGTTTTATTTTTTGTTATTGATTTAATTTTTCGTACGTTTCATCTCCAGAATTATAGTTTAGATATTTTGGAGGGAAGGCCCTTGAGACACATTGCCCACATTTTCCTGTCCTCGGCACTGGGGACTAGAATGTTTCCACCCCTTGCACCGTCCGCATTTTCTAGCTTTTCTGAGTTTGGGTTCGCGATGTATACACATATGTAGTTTGGAAGTTTTTGTCATTCAAACGTAAATTCCACTCATTTGATGTCTACCAATTTGACCTCACCATCTGATCCTTTTATTCTCTTTTTCATCCTCTGTATTTTTATTATAGGGTAATTACACTCGACACTTTCGCTATTTTCTTGAATGGTAATATCTGCTGGCAGGTGCGGATCCAGGATAGGATCAAGGGTGGGGCTCAGCCATAGTTGTGTCATTTTATCCAGTGTAAAGTAGGATTGAAGGCCATTTTATCCAGTATATACCTGGACGTCAAGAGGGGAGGGAGCTATAGCCCACCCCCCTTGGGTCCGCACCTGTCTGCTGGTATACCATAAACAGCTCAGTCTTTGAATTAACTTTTTTTGGTGGTTCACTTCAATTTGTATTTCAGCTATTTATAAATTTGTTGGTTTGATCACATGCTTTGAAATTTGAATGTTAGTTTAACTTCCCTGCATTGGGAGTTCTATGCCGCTTGTATTAACCTTCTATAATGTTCACAAAGCTTCCAGTCTTTTAGTTACGGTTCCTACCCTCATGGCAAGCTGGATATTTTTAATCCCAGTGTTTAATTTAGGTGTTTTATTCTGTTTATTTTCTTTAAATTACTGTTTTTCCACATATAGTTTAGTTTTATTAAATATTTTGTTGGTGATTTGCAATTTGATTCATAAGTAGTGTTGTTTGCATTATTTGGTGATTGTACAATGCTTTCTTCAATGTCGGAGATAACATGCTCCTTCATTTCATAATTCCCAGCTAAAATAATGGATGTTTGCTAATAGCCTCATAAAACAATTATGATTGCATAATTCACTACAGTTTTAGGCCTAATTGCTAGACCTAATTCGCAAATGGTGGGGCTCTTTGTAGTTGTTCTAAACAAATGTTTCGCTTGTTATAATTATTTCACAGTGTCCAAACTCACCATCGCAAACTAAATAGGTGTTCCATTCACTTCAAGTATAACACGAATATTAAGCACTTGTCTTAGCATTGATGGAAAGTCAACAACACCGTAGCAACCATCATCCCAGTATCTACTACAATGTAATACAGCTCCTTAACAAATCACGCGTAGCGAGTGATAATGCACATTCCGCTATATCAGTTGGTTACGAGAATTGTTTCTACCACAAACAGCAAGTAAAATCCCATTTGAACATTATCATAATTATTCTTTTTATTTGTTATAATTTTGATCTTTTAATACTAATTTTTTAAATCTGTAAAAAGAGTTCACTAAGTTCAAACATTACATTATATTCGTGAGCGCTTAAAACAGTCTTTACACACACATGGATATATTTAATTATCTGTAAAGTTAAAAATTAACATTGATTTCTAAGTTTCTGAATTAATGTTTATGCTGGTCTATTCGGCATGAATACAATAAAACGAATTTAAACTCAATATAAATACATTAAATATACAAAACAAAATGAACTCATATAAATCAATATGTGAGGAAAACACGTGTGACGTAATAATTTACAATGATATCACACTCACAAGTGGGTGACGTCACAAACTAAATCCAACATTCTTTCCCAGCTTAAGCAAATGGTACCTAAAGGTCATAAGTACAATTCACTTCAATTAGGTCATCTCTTTATACATTTTCTGGGAGAATAGTAGAATAGCTTGTTAAAGGTTCAAGATTACGTGTTTATTCCTAAGTTTTCCTAAGAATACGAAAAATAAAACCAAGATATTGAATGCCACCAGATCTAAGTATCTAAGTTTATCAAGTTTTGTTTGTTTGTTTACCGAGTTGACAATAGATTATTATGGTCTAAAACTGAAGAACAATTGTTTAAAGTAACATTAAGAGTCACAAATGTCTTCGCATTATTCAAGTCGAAAATTAAATCATTGAAATAACTTTGAGGTATAAAATCAGTTTTATTTTAAATAAACTTCATTTTCTATTATTCAATGCAGTGTTTGATCTCTGCAACTTTTAAAGAGACATGAAAGACACCATATTTTAGATCAGTTTAGATCCTAGGCTTGGTAGGTGTGACGGTAAACAGAGTCAATAACATGTTATTGCGTTGGTAGAGAACAACTTGTTCATGAATCTATTATTTCGTAAGACAAACCGAGAAACTCTTCTTTAAGGTCAGTTCTACAATCAACCGCTAAACTTTTAGTCAGCGCTAAGTTGAGGCCAAGTATGATTTTGGCCAATCAGAGTATGCAAAATGAGAATTGGCCTCAACTTAGCGCTGACTAGAAGTTTAGCGGTCGATTGTAGAACTGAACCTAAGTATGCCCAAGTAAAGACTTCGTCAGTTTCATTATTCTAGAGCATAAGATTCCTAGTATTTAAATTAAACCATTACTTATGTTGAATATTTATTAAATGTCACTTAGTATAATCACAAAATTAAGGATTTAAAGTCATCAAATAACACTATTGGATTTTTTTTTTTCGAAGTGAGTTGAATTGGTGTTAAGGTCCTAACCTATTAACGTCACTACGGCATTACTATAGTAGTGACGGACCAATTTTAAAATCACTAAAATCAAACCAAAATCAGGTAATCTTGTCTTTTAGCGTCGTCACGGTATATCACGGCAGGAGTGATAGCAGTAATCACTGCTATATACAATTATTGGTTAAAACTAGCAGTTTAAAATAACAGTTTACAGAAACGTTATTTTTCGTAACTGTGATAACAGTTAAGTATATGTGTAAATAGCATTTAAAATAGCAGCATAAAAACAGTTTATACAATGATTATAAAAATCTGTTTAGGAAAACATATCTAAATGGGTGTTTTTTATTCCCAATCAGTGGTGCCCACGAGGAGTTTTGGGGGTCCAGAAGATGGCAATGAGAATTTTTCAGGGGATTTTGAAATAAAGAATTATATCAAGAGGGACTTCTATGTAAATGTTAATAAAATCTTATAATTTGTTTAGATTAAAATGTGAAGGGAATGAAGCATCGATGGTACTCTCAAAAGTTACACAGGGATCACCATGAGTGGGTTTTGGTAGGATCAGAGCCGGGTTAAAGGGGGTAAAGGGGCTGTAGCCCGGGTCTCCACTGCTTCAGATTCAAATTTTAATGAATGCTTTATACACTGTTTTGGCTCTAAATATATAGGTTGTCTCTAAATAAATATGTTGTATCTACCCAATGTGCGCTATTTGAGGTGGTTCCGGAGTCTCTCCTAGAAACGTAGAAAACTTAGTTACTTACTCTATGACTTACGGAACTCGAAAGTTCATCGCTGCAGAAACAAACATTCCGAGTAAGATCAAGGCAGTTTTCATCACAAACACCTACTTCACGCCCAACGTCCTCTCGGTCTTCCCAACGGTCTCTTTCCCTTCGATTTACCAATAACGATAATATTCGTTTCTCTCCCATGCAAACTACATGGCTTGCCCACCTTAGTCGTGATTTCATTATTCTTACGACGTAAATAACTATTACCTAAAAAATCGTTTTTAAAGTTTTTCTTCTAGTCGTTTTCAACAAATACAATATCGTCTGTTTTGGCTGTAAGTATAATTTTGCACCTTGTTATATCATGTTTACTACTGTTTAGTAGATTATTTGGTTATTGCATATGATTATGTGATTACTTCTATTTTTTTACTGTTACCGCAAAAATGTTAGTTTTTTATGGCTATAATAAAAATAATAAGTATTTTAAATTATAAAAAACAAAAGCTCATCAATTACACGCATATAAGCATACCTATTTAGAAACAAAAATTATTTGTTTGCAACACTACCAGCAAGGTGCGTGGCCAGCCCTCTACTAGAAAATCATTTTTAGATTTAGATAGAATCACTGCTAAATTCAGGCACTCCTTCTCGTTGTGTTGAATCAGCATTCATAACATAACCATTGTGTTGAATCAGCGAAATCAACGTTTTTTTTTTGTATTGATTCAACATAAGCAGGTGATAGTCACCCTAATACTACACCAAAAACTATTGAATTAACACAGTCATTTGTACTGTGTACTTTCTTGCTTTCCCAATACAAATGGTAGCGCTACCAGCAGTGATTCCACCAAAGGGGGGTCACATCCCCAAAATATCGACAACACGCCCAACTTAGAAATTTTTGTAGAGAAAAATCGATAGAAATAGTGCAAAACTCCACTCACACCCTTCGAATTTTGACTTTACACCCCCTCCCCAAACTGAAAATCCTGACGCAAAGCCTGGCTAACAGGAGGAGAAAAGCCAAAGTTTCCAGACGATGACGTTGGGGAAAGTAGTCAAATAAATGCAATAAATATATATAATTGCTCTTTTTCATGATTCATCTGTAAATTTCTCCCATATCTGTGATTGCGGCAGACATCCCCACACTTTCAATCTCTCTCTCACACACACACACACGCGCGCGTACACTCTCACTCACACATAAATATACGGCCTTAACATTGTCCCCACGCCCAACTTGGGGAAATTCCTGGCGAGGCCCTAGCTATGGATTCTTCATTTCTCATTTTAATCTAAACATATAATAAAAAGTTTACATCAATATTTATATACAAGTCCTTGATAAAAAAATCTTTATATTAGAATACCCTAAAAAAAAATTGCATGGTCACATTTTGCGCTCCCAAAAACCCTCGTGGGCACCCCTGATTGGGAATAAATAACACAACACCCATTTAGATATTTTTGTTTGTAAACTGTTTTTAAAACGTTTGTATAAACTGTTATTTTAGACTGCTATATTTAACTGTTATTTACATATAGCATATGTAAAGTTGTTATTAGTAACGAAAAACATTTCTGTAAACTGTTATTTTAAACTGCTAGTTTTAACCGATATTTGTATATAGCAGTGATCACTGCTATCACTCCAACCGTGATATACCGTGACGACGCTAAAAGACAATATTACCCCACTTAAAACACGTACATTACGTGTTCATGGGTTGTTTTCTTGCACATTTCATAGATTATCTTAAATTACTGACCATATGAACGTGGAGGTTAGATTAGGTGCGGTCATGCATCTTTACAAAATATATTTTGACACATATTCACACTTACCTTCAGAATACAGGCGTGTTAACTCTCCCAATTTCCATTAGAAAGTCGTGTGCAATTGTTTCGGGGCCTTTTCATAAATACTCTGCTAAATAACCTTAAAAATACACTTTCCCTCGTCATTTTTATACGATTCAATAACACTAACGCAAGAAATGTCATAACCATCACAAAGACGCGCCATTTCAACACTGCCTTACCGTCTTTCACATTACAGGAACTGTAACTCTGCGCAAAATAGTTCCTTCCGCCACAACATGCAGTGCGTCCTAAAACATCTTAACAATATTATTATTCATTTACAATGTTACCTACATTACTACTTTGCTCCCAATTACTCACAAACATCAATCACACTATTATCTCAATTCATCCTGTAAATTTCTAAACATTGGTCCGTCACTACTATAGTTAACCCCGTGGCTACTAAGGATCGGGTCATTTTTGAAAAAATGTCCACATAGACCACACGGGTATGAATAATTTTTCGATCTTGTTTTTCCTTCTTCTTTCTCTATATATCTCCTTTCTTGTTGCTGCGGACTTCAATAGTAAGTTCATAGCAACGTGTCTATATTCATTTTTAAGTGTCTTGAGATTTCCAATGTTTCGTTTAATCGCGTGTCTATATCAACGTTTATAGAACTAATAGGTTGCCTCACACGCGACGTCATTGAAGTATCCAAGGATGTAGGAATTAGAGAATAGGACAAAAATAAAAATCTTAATCTGAACGTAACAGTGTGCACAGCCAGAACTTGAAAGACTGATAAAGACTTACAGTCGAAGTTATCAGCGTGTAAAACCGACGTTTTAGTCTTTTTCATTATTATTATTATTATTCCTTAATTAATTAATAATATATGCTTACCCAAATCGGTATATTGATACTTAAATTGTGTAAAAACCACTCTCCTAAATTCTGACTATGCACAAGAAGATGGCAGATTGACATTGTTACGGTCGGATTAAGATTTTTTATTTTGGTCTATCCTCTAATTCGTTAGTCTTGGCTACTTTAATGACGTCACGTGTGAGGCAACCTTAGTTGTATAAATCATGCCCTTATATATCTGTACTTCTTTTTTTTTCATTGACTCCGCCTCGTGGTCTATGGCTTTGAACTGCATTACCCTTCAGTTGTATTTGCTTGTAAAATATCCAGTTGTTTTAAATCTTTCTTCTTTTGTATTCTTTTTATTATTCGTTGTAAGGTTTAACAATCTTACAAAGATCTCTGTAGAGAGGAGTAATCCTAGGTATCTCCCCTGACAAATCAGACACTGATTTGTGCATCTATAAGATGTGCGGGCAGGGGTGGAATGGAGGGTATACGCGGGTACACGCCGTGTACCCACCTATTAATATAAATCACAGCGTGTACCCACCTCAGTGCATAAATATAAAGGAACGTGTTCCCAAATACGGATTTTTATTGAGCAGCGTGTACCCCCCAAAAATCTTACCATTCCAGCCCTGTGTGCGGGTATGCTTGGGCATTAATTTCCCCCTATCGTTTTCGGTGACAACACCTTAGTTGATGTTATGGAATCGCTGAACAGTGTCAGTGGAGTTGCCCAATCAAAGCGTAAAAATCGAGGTGAGTTCAGATCTGTTCCTGCTGAAAAACAGTTTGAGGAGAGGAATCCCCCTACTATCTATGTCAGGTGGCGTTGAAACTGACAGAAAATTATGAACGATTCATATAAAATTTTCCACATATATAGTACACATAAAATAAGGGAATACGCGTTTATGCGGAAGAACAGTCAGAGGGTAGAGACCTCCAGTTTGAGGGGAGAAGTATGATTCCACGTAAAGGCACCATTTGGTGTGAATCAAGGGCATAACCTGCAGTGTGCGAATTAAACTTTTTAGCTAAGGGGGGATAAAACATAACGCACGGATTTCAACAGGTAACCTATATATATTCAATAGGTAGCGCGCTCGACGTCAGTGGGACCGGTCCCGGGTTCGATTCCCGGTGGGGGCTCAAAAATTGCGTGAATAGAAGACAGTAACTTATTATATATATATATAATTGGAGGGAGGGAGGAGATTGGTCTACTGTTCCCACGCTGACCAGACGGGTTGGGAGAGGAGAGCCGAAGCTCTCAACTGTGAGTGTAATCACCACTGTCTTTTAGTCACAGCAGCTCCCGAATTGCATCACCATACTTGGTGAGCACCGTTCCAGACCATTTCGCTTTGGAAAAGATATCGTGGCAGAGCCGGGAATCGAACCCAGGACCCTACGATCATGAGAAAGCGACGGTAACCACTAGATCAGCAGAGAGAGAGAGTTCCATTTTCCAGTAGGAGGTTACTAAATCAAACCAATCATATTAAATCTTTCACATTAAGCTACTTCATAAACATCACAAAAGAAATGGCTTCCAAACAGGCTTCTTAGCTGCTAGTAAAAGTTAGTATACTCTTTTCACTTGCATGAAAATAGTTTCAACTTCTGCCAAATAAAAATGTTCCGATTTTTTTTTTTTTTTATCTAATCTTGACCGAAACATCTTGTAGCGGGAGAAATTTATCCCTGGCAGGGACGAAAAATAAATTCGTCAGGGTGGGAAACTTATTTGCCATGGGGGGGAATCCTGGGCATCCCCCCCTATTAATTCGCACACTGATAACCTGACCTGAAATATATTTCAGGCAGCGGCTGAAAGAGACAGAAAACTGTGAGCGATTTGGACGAAACTTTGCACGTACATGAAGTAAGCGAATATATGTCTTTCTTTCTTTCTTTTTTATTTGGTAAAACTGTTTGAGGAGGGCAGAGACTTTTCCAAAATTGTTTCGTAAAAGTATGCAAAATCTCCCTTTCTACATATGTGGTTTTAACTATCATGTTTGCCATTGAGATTAGAAATAAGAGAGATGCAAGGAATGTTTTTTTTCATTAACACATTACAGTAGAAGTCCGATAGACCGGCATCCAACAGTCCGGAACGTCCGATTGTCCGGCATCATCCCAGTTTTTTTTTTCTCCTGTAAACGCTTGTGAACGACAGTTGAAAGCTCTTGGCGCGGTTCGGAAGTCGGAACCACTCGGAAGTGTCCACTACGTGTCTGCTACTGTTAGACGCGATCAGCATTGTTCGGAATCAATCGGAAGCGTTCGGACTTTACTCGGCTGTCACCCCACTCAGGTTCAGTTCATTGTTTTCGCTGTATGGCTTAGCCTATACCAGTAGTAAGAGCCACCGCCTGATAGTCCGGCATTTTCGGTAATCCGGTACCGGTTCGGTCCCGAACGTGCCGGCCTATGACGCCTACTGTACTTATTTGTAATGTAATGTGTTCACTCAAGAAATAATTCATAGTAATGGCAGTTCAAAAAGAAATGTTCTAAACAAAGTGCTTTTACACCACACACAAACTAATCACAGTGACTTGTCCACAAATATTCGCACATTGTTACGCAATTTGTGTCGAGGGAATAGTCAACAGGGGTCTGAAGTTTCGCTAACCACATATGAAAATGTTACTTCGTAAGTCTGTCTGACTGTAAAGAAGAGAGATAAACGTTACATGAATGGATCGCAGCTTTATTCACTCTTGGGCAGAACTTATGTTTGTTTACTTTAAAACAAGAAATAGCTGTGAAAGCAAAGTACCATTCACTTATATTATTGGTTCAATAGGATAACTGATGGGTTGTAGCAGTACTCACAGATTGAAGAGTTTCCACTGCCTTCATTCCCTACACAATGCACAGCCAAGGAACGACCGTCACGTATTTCTACTTGTAATCCGCTTTGATCTTATCATGAACATTACTTGGACCCAATTGGAAAAGTTCAATACGTGAACAAAGGAATTACCTAATAGCTCTAGCGCGCAGTAGACATTATAAATACATAGTACAAGTGAAGACTTGAATTGAAAAACTTTGCAAGTCCACCGGTTTATATTTTTCAGGAGGAACGAAAAACAGCCCAAAGTCTTCTTATGTTATCCTATTCAGCGGAAATTATTTTGTATTATATAAGTGTTTCTGTGGTGGGATTAGGATGTAATATTTATTATGCAAGTAGATACCCCTTGGAACATAGATACCGACGAACAGAAAAAAAAATGCAAATACGAAAAAAAAAAATGGACTTGGGATGTTTTTCAATTCAGGTCTTTAATTTAATCGAAAGAAATGGATATAACGCTTTGCATAATACCCAAGGGGCAAAAGTTCAAGTTAGTATCGTTTGATTTTTATTCTTTCGTTTGTGGAAGAATTTTGTGTCCCGTTTTTCGTACATAGTTATCTTACAAATGCATGTCAGTATTTTGCATTTATGAGACAATATCAAGGGTGTGAGGCAAGAACATGGTAGCCCACAATGTTAAACTTTTAAGAAATTCGATTTTTACTGCTGCACAAGTCATTTTCATTGGCTGAAAGCTGATTTTTCACGTAAAGCTATACATAAAGGCTTAAAATAATTGTACCAAATCAAAATAACGAATTTCTATTTTTCATGCTGCTGTGTGGGTTACCATGTTTTATTATTTATACCATAATATTCGCTACCTAAGTCACTCAAGAATAAATCTTTTCACTGAACTCGCTGTAAGAAATGTTTAATTTACAAATTATTTTCCTTTTTAGTGGCAAGCTGATATACTGCTCCTCGTTCCCCGCCATCTTAATTGTTGGTTACCATCTTATGAATCCCAAAATGTTACAATAGGCTTACCATAAGTAAATATTGCTGCCATCTCTGGAGCACAATTTGAAGTCGGACAACATTAAACGACGCGGTATGATTCCTTTCCATCGGGTGCTGAAAAACTCAAAAAATAAACATTTGTGGGTTACCATGTTTTTGCCTCACACCCTTCATATAATCAAGCTATTATTCGTGACTTACAATTCTCTGTGATTTTTAGCCGCCATCTGAAATATATTTCAGGGGGATTTCGCCCCCTCTAACCATTTCCACAGAGATGAAAAAATACGTTAAAGTAAGTACGAGTTATATATAAATTATGATTATTACTTGCTAATAATTAGCTTCAGTCGTGAGCCAAGGTATGCTTCGTAGTTCTATCAGGTAATGCGACAATATTAATGACACTACCACAATTTATTATCAATTCATTGATATATTCTTTTTTCTTTATTATACTTTCGAATATATCCTATATCATATTCCGTGTAATACTTGTTACACCATTTCACATTGCCATTGATCTCTATATCAATGATAATCGCCTACCTGGACGAATAATTATAAATATAATGTACAATTCGTTGTGTACCATTAGCAGCGAACAATCCAACATCATCTACAGTATATGTCGGACATTACAGTATTATATTTTATTTGTCTTGAGACTCTTGACTACCGATATAAAACAGAAGATAGGGAATGTACCCACATAGCAGAGTACGTCCCTGGGACGTCCCATTTAGATCCCATTACCGTCAGAATGGTCCTGCTCCCATAGCGATGTCCTAAGGACGTCCGTGGGATAACTCTGTGGGCAATACAAACAGTTCATCCCGTATGGATGTCCCCTGGATGTCCCACGGAAAGCCGTGCGGGATTACCTACCTGGAATTTCAATAAATTAAATCGACCTTACTATTATTATTATTTAATTAATTATAACTATACGAGGGATATGCCTTCGTATAGTTATACGAAGGGTTAATTATAACTATACGTCCCATGGATATAAACGGGACTTAAACAGGACGTCCTACGGACGTCCCGATATCCTGCCAGGAGATCCGTCAGATATCCCTGGGACGTCATTTTGCTATGTGGGTATTCAGTCATTGTTTTCTTACAATAATATTTTGACCATAAGTTTTAGTTAAAGCATATGTATTTGATCATTTTATGTCTAATATCTATGTGCGAAGTTTCGTTACAATTATACTTGCACTAACCTTGGCAATGTTTTGGATTCACGCCAAATAGTGGCCTTGTATGACAACACGTTTGGAAGGGGTCTCTGCCCCATCACACCGTTTTTCAGCAAAAGAAAAGAAAACACGTATTCGCTTTTTTTTTATGTGCACTATATATTGCGAAGTTTCACCCTAATCGTTCATCTTTTTCTGTCTGTTTCAGCACGACCTCAAATACATTTTAGAGGGGGCATTTCGCCCCCATCAAACCCTTTCTCTACAGGAAAGAGAGAAGCTACTTATTCCTTTATTTTATGTGTAGTAGCTTCTATCTGCCAAGTTTCGTAGAAACCGGTGTGCATCATTTTTGCGGACAAGTAAAAAGGCAAGTCTGTAATTTTATAAAAGAATCGAATCATTCATGCTTCTCGGAACGAATTCAGAACAAATCGAAAACCACAACAATGATTAAATGTTGGTTAATATATCTCAAAACAATCGAAACATTCGAAACTGAAGTTAGTAGTTCTATTGTTTATAATGAATGAATATTATCTCGCCGGTAATTGAAATTGTAGGCCTGCTTATTTATGTAAGTATTTATGTTCTGGAATCAGATCCTGTAGGGAAGATTTTTTTTTGCGTTCCCTGACCGGACTGTGCATTTAATAGCACATTTTAAATGTTCACCTCATTTGGAAGAATTTAGTTTTCAAATACAAAATTAAAAACGGTCCCCACAGCGATAAAAGCATAACAACTGAATTCGAAATGAAAATTTGTCCGTGTTGAATTAGACCGGAAATTGACGATCGAGCTGTCTTCTCTGCTCCCTGGCTTCATATACTCATTAAATTTATGGCATCGAGCAGTCCAATATCGTTTTAAATAGATATCGCTACTTTGACTTTGTCCCTTAAATGTAAAAAATTAAATAACCAACATATTCAAAAGCTTCTTATACCTCAATAGTGATTAGCGAACAAAATTTATCCCATAATAGAGCGCCTCTGACGGAAAGCTTTGAAATTAGAATATCGGAAGAAGTTTCAGTTTTCGCCGGTAGATGTAGCAAGAATACATAGACATCAATGTTGGTAGATAAGGTTGGTGAAATAATTTTTCAAATCGCTCTGGGTATAGAGCTACTGTGAATCAGGTCTTGCATGTATCATAGAGCAGAACTACTTTGTTCTTAGTTACCAAATACGAATGTATTTACTAGTTAAAATAACAATAAGAATCCGGGTGAAACTTATAGACCGAATGGCGATAAATTTAAATTAGTGACCGTACAAATGAATATTCTACTAATTAAGTTAGTAGGCTAAATCAAAATTCTTCTTTTGAAGTCCATATCCGTTACATCATAACACAAACCTTTCCATTAAACATACCTTTTCTTGTCTTCAGTGCACTTTTCATGTAGATATACGATAGAACATGAGGAGCAGGGAGGAGGAAAAGGGGGCATGTGTCCCGGGCTGAAGGGGGGTGCCGAAAGAAGGTAAGGATATTGGTAAGACAAGGGAGACAGAAATTACTGTCTGTAAAGGACAAATTACTCATGACTGACGTAAAAAGAAATTGTAATATATACACTGTGCCAATTGAGCTACGGTGGCTGAATTCACACTTATCATTCATCATAGTGTAGTAACTTTTAAAATGGGAAAGGCGGTTTAATCACTGATAGCTAGTTAAAAAGTCTTACACTTCTTCAATAACTAAGAAGGTATGGTTGAAAAAAGTATTGTGTATTAAAAGAAATAATATATTTCATTTGGACTTCCCTGTCCAGTCCAGCCAAAATGAGAAAATGATAATTTGGAAATATTTTTCCCTCCATTTTAAACTCCTAAAAGAGAAAGAGTGTTTTATGATGTTCAATATTGGATGATTTTTAATTCATATTGGCAACAAAGTCATAGAAATAAATCTGACAAGCACTACAACTAGAGCCAAAATTTGTTAAAGGCATTGAAAAAACTTGAGTTGTGAAATTCGCAACGGCTTAAATACACTCACTGCCTTCCTAATGTAAACCGTGACAATCGCAAAAGCCACATCCTACATCACAGCCAACTCAAAATGACGCCAGGTCATTTTAAAGTGGGTGGAGCTTAAGGAAATTTTCAGTCTGGATTTCGGCCTTTTTTTTTTTTTTTTTTTTTTAGAAATTGCGGGAAAATATCTGAGGGTACTCTGTTTACTTAGCTAATAAACATATAGTGAAAATCCCTATTGTAAATTGGTGGAATCATGAAACAAAGACATGATGATTAAAAATGAAATTTAAAAGACGGAGCAGTTTCGTAACTAATATTTGTTGCTGCTAGGTGTTGTTATTTTCAAATAAACATATCTACAGAATCCCATGTACTGTATTTTCGTACTACTGGATTTTTTTTTTAGTCATTATGATGAAGTATCTCATTGCAAACATTAAGTCTTATTTTGAACATTAAATTTTGTCAGGGAACTATGTGTGTTGTTTAATGTTATGTTATTTTAGAAAGATAAAAAAATCCTTGATTACAACATACTGTATTGAAGATATTTGCTTTATATAATAACCAACGAGATAGATTTTTCAAGTCAATATTCTTCCTCAATTTTGTTTTATGATTTCAGACAAGGTGGCCTAATGCAAGAGATGGCATTCTTTTTCTTTTTTACTAATACCAGGATGCCGGTCTTTAGGTAGGCCTAATGGGCTCCCTGGGGTGGGGTCATTTATTTTTTATTAGATAACACTGAAGTTTTGTGAGATACAATTTACTTCTAATAAAAGTTTCTCTTTGCACGTAAAGGAACAGTTTTCTCTACAGAATTTCTAACAGAGAGATTGTAATATACGTACGTATTGTAATCCCGTAGAGATGAATTATACTATCTCCAATAGGGATCAGTTAAGTTTCTAGTAAAGTAAATAAATATGTCCAAAAGAGTCATCAGGAGTGTAGAACAGGAAGAATGCGACGAAAACAATCAGAGAAGTTATGGTTGTCATCACAGAGCAAAGATACCGTAACTCTCATAAAGGATCAAATAAGGAAGACACGTTGTTTGTAATTAATTAAATGCCAAGTAGGTACTTGAAATCAACAATGCTTCAAGAATAAAACTAAAATATTTCCCAATCCTCCTAAGAAAGATAATACGTTTCTTACTTTAATGTTTTGGGTACCAAAATTTTGACCGACTTAAAAAAAATATTCTTAATTTAATCTGTGCATATGCATATATTCCTATTATGTTTTCATAACGCGTTCAATCATAATTTTTCAGCGATTTCGATTATTTTTATTTCGAAATAGAAATAGAAGCAGCTCCAAAGAAACGCACTATAAAAAACGAAAAATTAATATTTTCAATTCCTTTAATTCCACATCTTTAAATTCGCAGCCAAATTAAAAACTACTAAAATTACAAGCGACTATCTACAACTTACTGACTCTATAGCAACAACCTTGTATAAAAGCTACGTGATTGTTTGTTTTTAGACAATTTGGCACTGATTTCAAAAATTTGAATATATTATTTTTTTAAACTTTTACTTCACTTCTTTGAAGTAGGTTCTATTTCTTTTTAAAGACTACTTTTTTTTATATTCAATTGGATATTTTTTTACAAATCTTGTGACTTTCATGCACAGAATGAAACATACCAAAAATCTTACCCTAATCTTGCGAGTATTATCCAATGGCTCGGATTATGCGTGTGAACTGTTTTTTGAATGTCTTCTTTTTTTACATCAATACAAATAATAAAATTTTGTTTATAAAATTGAATAAAACGCGTTGAGGGAAATAAAGAACAGGTTATAAATAGTTAAGATTTACATGGAGCAAATTTGGTTGTAATTAATTCAGATTTACTTCGGTCCTCATACGTTTTGGCTCCTTCTAAGGGGGCGCCAAAATCAAAGATTTTCCCCGTTGTAAAAATCTACGCTGCGGCCCTGTGTGAGGTGGCAAAGTGGATTACTTAATTTTAACACAATAAAGTAAAATTTGAGTTAAAGATTCTCTGACTATTCAACTTCTTATCGGCAGCACAAGAATGCCGAATGGCACCTATACTGTATATAAGTGTTATTATTAAAATCATTAAACATTACAATATTTTTGCTTTGCCCTTATAGTGGGGCAAAGCGGATCATAGCAGTGGGGTAAAATGAATATACTAAAACTTACACACCCAAAATACAGGTTCAAACAAAAACAGAAAAAGTAAATTTTTCTTTCAAATTCAAACTAAGCCTTCAATATAATTATTATTTAGCAGGAAAATATATACATAGGTGGATACATGTTAAAAATGGACATAAAGATAAAGGGATTTTACCATATAAGAACATTGGCAAGGAAACGATTCCGTTAAATAAAAACTATTTCACAGAAAATAAGTTAATATTTTGCAAACTTATTTGCAAAATATATTTAACTCATTAAATATATTTTAACATCTTGCCAACTGAACATACTCTATTCTTTTTCATTAACATATTTTAGGGTCTATGGTAGTTTCTCTTAACCTATATCGGTGATTAAATAATACGAAGTAGCAAAAGAATATTTTTACATCACACTCTTGTTTTACACATGTCATAAATGTAAATATCTTGTCATTCATAATCTGTGCAATATTCGTGCAACCACGAGAAACACTGATAACACTGAATCCAGTCTTCGGTATGGGGTCGTGTATAAGACGTACCACAGAATGTACACTGATATCTAATGTCTTCTTCAGCGTGAACAGTTGCTTTCCGGAAATGTACTTGATGTACAACCGTCTATAGCGGCGTCCATCGCTTCATTCATGTTTTTCGTGAGTTCTGTAAGATGTTCCTCTTCATTTATATTTTCTTCGTGTGGCTGTGTGAATACTTTCATTTGACATTTGTTCAAGGTAAAGAAAAAAGCTTAATTTAACATAGTACTCATGGTAACAGACGTTATATATTCAGGAATAGGAAATAATGAAAGAGTGTCACATACGTTTAATAATTTCGAATTATTGGTTAATTCCATGGCCACCAATAGCCTGCCTATACAAATGACTCGAGTGGATGTATACAAGAAGAATGTTCTAGAGAATAGAAAATGTCGTAAAACAATATTTTCCCAACAATAACACAGAAACCAAGTAATTTGGATTCCATTTTTGCCTTAACTTATTTATGTTCAAGAATATTATTAAGAATATTAATCCGTTTTGTGAAGAAAAAAAAAAAGGTGTTGTATAAGAACGAGTGTCACTATTTGCTAGATCCCGCAAAGAATTATTCATTTTGCCCCAAGATGCCATGTAGAACAAAAGATTATCTATACCACATGTACGTTATAGCTGCATTTATTTTGAAGTATGAAAATATAACAAAGTTGAGCAACATTCGTTCAACCCACGTTTACGGAATAATTAGCAAATGTAGGGAAATATTTTGAGAAACCCTCTGGAAAATGTTTCAGAAAAGAGTATTTTTATTTCTTTATTTTTTTTATATGGGCCAGTCTAGTAACTTTGGACTTCGTCCCGTCACGATTCGATGTTAGCTGTTAAAATCCACAGCCATACACCTGCAGGGACTCGAACCCGGGACCTTCGAGCCGATGACCTACCTCCCCAGACCGCTCGGCCACCCGAGTATTTTAGTTTCTTTTCTTGTCGTAACCACACAACAACACACAGGTGTTCAATCTTTACAGCCATCTGTTCCTTCATTAGTGACGTCACAAACCATAAAGAAGTTCTCCCATCTCTTATTAAAAGGGTGTAAACCCCATTATTTTCTTTGCCTCATACAGTCATGGGCTGAGTTTAGGCACAGTAGCAGAATTTAGATGTACAGATATAAATTTCACAATCTATGGAAGACAGAAAATGGGAAATTAATACAATTATACTCCAGTCATTGATGTACAATATCAGATAAGAAAAAACAAAGTCAAATCTCTTTATCACTAGAAATAAACAAAATCTTTTCATGATGACCCCTACAACTGCAGACATAACCAAGTATAGGCACATCAAATTGTATAACGGTTCTTTTTTCTACGGCAAGAAAATGTCAATAACTGCCTGAAGTCTCTTTTGTATTAAATTAATCAGGTCTGTAATTATATTGGCCCCTATATCCCGCCACTCTTGAAAAGGAGGATACTTCTTGCCTGATATATAATGTGTTAATCTTGTCCATGTTTTGGTAACCCTGCTTACATAACATTTTGACCCATGACTTACCAACATTTGACATTTGTATGTGATATTTTGTATACGAGTTAGTGAAATACAACATCTGGTATGCGTCTTAGCGAAATTCAAGTTTTCTGTTTTTTAATCTAACCTGACTTTATGACTTGCTTTGCATGTTATGATTTCACTATACCTAGTATTTGCTAAGATTTAATTTTGAATTTGAAATACAGCAAAAGCACTTCTTCACAGTATCTACCTTTTTCTGTTACTTTGAATATGATGTTGAAAGAGCACCTATCGAATTTAAATGACAATTTTTTTTACAGTTTACTAATAAAGTAATAATTTACTAATAAAGTAATAACTGCACGCTTCGTAATTTGTCATATTTTTCTTTAATCTCTTTGTGTATTACTTGTCATATAGTTCATAGAGGGTGCTACCTGTTTGAATTCGAAAATATACTGAAACAGTTTTTACTATATTTCATTAATGGGGAGCTGAAATGTAAATAATGTAATTAGACTCTCCTACATCTATTGACCCTAGAACCTTTGGACGTTATAATGATCTAAGTTGTCAAAACAGTGCCGGATAATGATTAGCTGTTAAAAATATGTGTAAGAAACGTCGAAACATAATATATAATTCTAGAACCACTCATTTTTGCCTTAATATCTTGTATTCCTGAAATTACAAGACTTTTAACATTTTAGTCTTGTTTCAGGTTTTCGTTTACGACTTATTTGACTTTTTGTTATCTAAATTACGTGATATTTTAACTATGACTTACCAGAATTCAACATTTGTACGTAATATTTACTAAAAGCTGACATTTGTATACAACTTAAGGATTTTTTTTTTTACATTTTTACACCTTATATACTTTGGTGAAATTTGTCATTTTGACCTAAGTTATGTAATATTTTATATACGAGTTAGTGAATTTTCAACTATTTTAACTCTCCAAATTTGACATGTTACGTAATATTTTGTATGAGAGTCAGTGAATTTCAACATTTTAACAGAAATTCGACATTTTAAATTAATTTGCGTACTATTTTGTATACGAGTTGGTGCATTTCAACTTCTTTTTACTTAAGTTATGTAATATTTGGACTATTTTGATCTCTATAACTTACCGATTTTTTTTTTTTTTTAACATTTTCACCCAAGTTACGTGGATGGATCAGAAAAAAGCACCGTATGATCGGGCATGATTATTGATTCAGTATTTTAAATGGCTACGCACACATCACTTTTTCAAGTAATCGCCAAGGCGACTAAGACATTTATAAGACCGCCGGACCAACTTGTTGAAGCCGTCTTGGTATAAATCCTGTCCCAGCTCATTGAACCACTTCATGGCGGTTGTCTTGACTTCATCGTTGGACGACATCCATGCTGCAGAAAAGTGGGCTTTCAGCGGGAGAAAAGAGATAAAGTCGCTGGGGCCCAAGTCCGAGCTCCACACTTCCCACCCGAAACGTTGCAACAACTGTTGAGTTTATTGGGCATGTGGACTCTTGCATTGCCATGATTGAAGATGACACCCTCACTCAACATGGCTGGCCGTTTGCGTCTGATGGCTTGAATGATGCATCTCCGCTCCCGAAACATTCCTCGCCCACAAGAAGCGTATTACATCATACATTCCTACGTCAGACCAATTCTGCAAGCGTCTCGCCATTTCATTGGCTACGACTGCCTGACGGTAAAGGTAAAGTTCTCGAAACTCTCCACGCGTATATGACGCCAGCTGTTGCACATCTGGGTAAAACAATTACTTACCATCTATTTCGTGTGTTCACAGAATGTTCGGTGTAATCTTTCTTTCTGATCCATCCACGTATTTGACCTCTATGACTTACTGGAGTTTAACCTAGCTGACGACATGTACTATGTAAAAGGCATTTTAACACAATTACATATAGAAAATATCAATTATATTAAAAAAAATGACTTCATATTTTCAGCTAAAACCGAACACTAAAAACTACTTTTCCGCAAAGGAAATGTACTATGATCAGCATTATAATGTATACATGACTTTATTGTACACGATTTTTCTCTAAGCCTAGAAGATAGTGGGAAGACCACGGTGGCTCAGTTAGTAGAGCGCTCACCTCTGATGCTAGGGGTCGTCGGATCGATCCCTGCTCATGCCATGTGGACTTTGTGGTGGACAAACACCGTGTGCGTGGGTTTTCTTGGGGTGCTCCCGTTTCCTCGCACTTTCTTCATTCCACTAATTCATCCCATCATCATCCATACGACCTAAGCCATAGTTGCCTAAAGGCCTTAAAATAAATTCAATTCCTAGAAGATAGGCCACCCAACTAATGTAGAGTGGGCGGTGTGTGATTCTGAGAGTGTACGTGAACGACCAGTAGAAAACGTTATCACATATCCTGGGTTCTTAAATGATATTTATGATTTCTTGTAGTATGTAGCAAACAATAAAAAAAAAATCACATTTCAAACTTCAAAACAGGAAACCTAACACTACTTTTACCTCAGGTAAACCACTACTTGAAGTTCACTGAAAAGTGTAATTTAAATTGTCCAGTAGAGAAAGATCCTTACAAAAAGAACATGGAGATACGAATATGAACTTTGTAACCTATAGTTGCTATGTAATTATTTCATTTCTAATGAATCGAGTATTCCATAGAACACTAACGTTATACACGAAAGACAAGAGAAAGCGTCTTTCTCTATCAATTCTTAAAAAATGGGGAACGATATTCATGTTTTATAATTTTGGATAATGTTGTAATTTAGCGTTTATCATTAACAAAGAAGATGTTAGTATGTTGCGTGCGAATTTATAGTAAATATAATTTCTCTCTCTCTCTTTCTTTCTCTCCTCTCTTCCTCTCTCTCTCTCTCTCACATACACACACACACACACACATATATATATATATATCATCATCATATTCAGCCGTTTTCTATCCACTGCTGGATGAAGGCCTCCCCCTTTTCTTTCCACATATCTCGGTCTGCTGATATCCTCATCCATGTAGCTCCTGAAAAATGCTTGATTTCATCTACCCATCTTACATTTGGACGTCGTCTCGGTCGTTTCTTTTCTCTAGGAATCCACTGTAGTACATTTGTCGTCCACCTTCCATCTGTTCGTCTAGCTATGTGACCGGCCCATCTCCACTTCATCTTCTTCGCAGTCTTGATTACATCCTCTACCTTTGTTTGTGCGCGAATCCATTCATTTCTCTTCCTGTCCCTCCTGGTTATTCCTAGCATGCACCTCTCCATTGCTCTTTGTGTGACTCTCAATCTTTGAGTCGTTTGCGCATTCAATGTCCAAGTTTCGCAGCCGTATATCATTACAGGAAAGACACACTGATTATAAACTTTACGCTTCAGACACATTGGAAGTTTGCTTTTGAAAATAAAGTGTAGTCTTTCAAAAGAACTCCACGCCATTTTACATCTTCTATTTATTTCATCAGTCAACTTTGCATTCGATGTTTTAAGCTGGCCTAGGTAAACATACTCATCAACTATGCCTATTGTCTCTCCGTTAATCTTCACTTCCTTCTTTGCAGCATGTTGGTTGTACATTACTTTTGTTTTACTTAAGTTCATTTTAAGGCCTATTTTCGAACTCTCGTTACTCAGTTCTTCCATTCTGGTTTGTAGTTCTTCTGCACTTGAAGCAAACAGGACTATATCATCAGCGAACCGTAAATGATGAAGATATTCGCCATTAATTTTAATTCCAACTTCATCCCAGTTTAAATTCTGGAACACTCTCTCCAGGACCGCACAAAACAGTTTCGGAGAAATTGAATCTCCTTGCCTTACCCCTTTTCCAACTTTAAATTTTTCACTGTCTTGATGCAGCCTAATGACAGAAGTGGCAGTCGAGTAAATGTTTCGCAGTAACTTGATGTATGCACTTTCGATGCCTTGATGTTCAAGTGATTTAAGTACTGCTGACAAGGAGACCGAATCGAAAGCCTTTTCAAAATCTATGAATCCCAAACATAATGGAAGTTCATATTCATTAGTCCTTTCCATAACTTCATTCAATGTTTGTATGTGGTCCATTGTGCTAAATCCACGACGAAATCCGGCTTGTTCCCTTCCCTGATTAAAATCCAAGTCTCGTTCAATACGATTCAAAATAACTTTGGTGAACATTTTGTATAGGACTGACAGTAAACTAATTGGTCTGTAGTTTTCTACGCGTTCTTTGTCCCCTTTCTTGTACAACAAAATGATAACGGCATTGTTCCAACTTCTGGGTATTTCTCTCTTCCTCAAGCACATCGAGAATAATTTAGCAACTTCCTCTTTCATCTTTTCACCTCCCCATTTAAACATCTCTGCTGTGAGTCCATCTTCTCCTGGTGATTTTCCGTTCTTCATCCCTCGAAGTACTTTATCCACTTCTTCTTTCATTACGTCTGGGACATCAACATCAATTTCTTCTGAATCTTCATTTCCTAGTTCTTCCTCGGAGTAGTACAATTCTGTGTAGAAATTTTGAAATATGTTTATAATTTCTTCCTTATTTCGTGTTACGGTCCCGTCTGGTCTCTTAACTGCAATTATTTGCTTTTTCCCTATCATGAGCTGCTGTTTGGCTTTCTTCAGGCTCTTGTTTTCCTCGATTGTATTTTTAACAAGATTTTCGTTATATCTTCGTACATCCTCTCTTATTTTCTTTCTTACGGTTTTATTTAGTTCTATGTACTCAATCCTCTTTATGCAATTTTCCTCTTCTTTCATTTCCCTTCTTTTCTTCATCAAGAGCTTATATATATATATATATATATATATATATATATATATATATATATA
>JAGDQP010010098.1:37643-56898 GCA_022664845.1 Lepisma saccharinum
AATAGATCTTTGAGCATCATATGGAGAATACCTTAGATAAATGAAGATTTATCCTCTTTCCAGACAAAATATTTGTGTGTGTGCGTGCATCTGATAACCAGCTATACGAGTACCTTTTATTCCGAGTGGCCATCTACCTTACTTCGTAGAGCGTTGGTTTCCCATTTGGGACGTCCTCGTTTCGGTACGAGCGGCTGATAGTCCTGACTTGATTTTCCCAGTGTTTTCCTCAGTCACACCAGGCACGTACCGCGATGGTCCCTTCGACTTAGGACCTGACCGACTTGCTACCGCATTTCGCCCAACCTTATCTCGGGGTCATCCGTAGGCGCCTAAAAGCTATAAATAAAATGCAACTGTTAATCGGCATATTTCTCCTTAATTCCCGTTCAGTCAATAAGACCGAGATGGATCGAATGGTCGTAGCTCATTTGCTACAGCGCTGGCTTAGCAATCGGAAGGTTCTACGTTTTAGAACGATATCAGCGGCCGTCTATCATGATTGAGATAGTACAAGGTCATTTTCCTCACGACACGAATGAGCTAGTGTAAATAATAATAATCCGTAGAGATAGAATAAACACACACACACACAAAGACAGAGAGTTTGGGAGGGAAAAGGAATGAGTTACAGAAAAAGACAAAGAAGAAGAGGAAGAGACGAAGTCGTGAAAATAAAATCGAGAGAGAAAGAGAGAGAGAAAGATCAATGAAAAACATTGAAACTAGATTCATTTATTATTATGCTAAAGAACAAACATAAACACCCTGTTTACTTTCTGATTCTAGCTAGTGATGCCTCTTGTTTCTCCAACCGGAGAAGAATCTCAGAATGAGTTCTGTAAATAATTGAAGCTATCATTTGATTCGAAAAAACACTGCGCCGAGTGAGAATCGAACCCTGGTCGTCCACATGAAAGGCCAAGACGCTACTACTGCACCACACACGACACTTCCAAAATGTTGCGTAATACAAGTAACAGTTTTCTGTGTTAAAGAAATGCAAGAAAAGTGGACGCTTCATGTCAATGATTTGTTTGTAATTCTGCTATTAACACCCACAGACTTGATTTTGCCTCTTCCAATCAATATTCGTAAATCGTCTTCTTCTTCTTCTTCTTCTTCTACAAAGACAGAAACTTTCACACTATAGGCGTTTCGTTCTACATTTATTAGAATTCGACGTTGAAGTTTTTACTTTTCGATTGTCTACTTTTGCCTCTTTGATAAGAAGGGGGGTTTGAACCTCTGTTGCCTAGTTCCAATACTCAGAATTTGAACATCACACCACTGAACTACCGTATCAAGTAAGATGAGAAGTCGAGATATATCATCACGACGCTTAGGCTTTGATTTACGTTGCGGAACAACGGTCTTTGTTTCTGCAAATTCTGTACGCCAAACTACACGTGAAAATGTAATCAGTCAAAGACATACAATTTTTCTGTGTTGAAGAAGTACTACTTGTCAAGAATATAAACGGTTGTTTTGCGCGGGCTTTCATCCTGCCCATTGTATGAGAAAAATCCTGCACATTAACGTTTATTCACCTCGTTTTATAATCAAAACAAACTGTGATTTATAGGCGATGTTCTTCAACAAAATCATTCAATACTTACTCCCTTGTTGTTGTAATATATGCAGAAGATAATAAATCGCGATTAGAAATAGCAAATACTTGTTTTGTTACAAGACAGCAGTCCGCGTAGACCACAGAACGTCTCCGAGAAATACTGTCTTGCTCATCATCCCAAAAGTAAGCCTGTGTAGTATATGGGTTAGCGCGGGTTTGCGAGTTCAAACCCTGGCGGGTAAAATTTTCTTTTCTCTTTAAAAAAGAAATAAAATTGGTTTTGAGAGTAAACCCTGCCAAACACAACTTCCTTATTTTTTAATTTTAATTCAAATTATTTTTCAAATAATAAAATAGATGAGATTAACTATCTTGAATATTAGCTGTTACAATCAAATAAAAACAATGTTGATAGTTCAAAGATAAATACTGCAAATGGCGAAATGTTACCTCCAAATTTGTTTTTCCTCCTGCCCTTTTCCCTACCCTACCCAGCTTGAGCCTTAGATGCCTGAAGGTCATGAACTATTGTGTTAAAAGAGGTGTACGATAACAGCAGGTCTATAACGCTCATTTTATCATACTCATACCATAATTGAAATTTGACATTTCGTATAGCAGGGGTTTTTTAATCAACAACCCGCAAAATTATTTTATCTGTCCATGCAAATTGTTCCATGTATTTACTTTACTAGGTTTTAGGATATTTTGTCTGTCAACTGCATTTCACTGTCTTTCACAACAGCCAAAATACGTTATACTAATCACAGATGTGGCTATAAATATTTAATCACTAATGTTTCAACCTGTGTCACCTGTAGGTTAGCGTGTACTAAGCTGCCTTGTACACGTGGCCTCGCGTTTTATTTTCGCTGGGGACACATATTGCATCAAAAAGGTAAGTACTGCAGTAATATTCTATCACTGAATTTTGAATTTTGATGCTTTGGTAGAGTTGGTGTTGTAAATAAAAATGTTTCTTTTTTTTCTAAAACTTCTGTATTTTTAGAAAAAGAAAACACAAGCCTTCGTAAAAACACAAGTAATTTAAATACTGCTGACGTCTCTTTAAGTAAGAATTACTTATATATAGGTAATTAAGAAGAAATACAACATAAATTAAACCCCAGATATTGTAAGATATCAAATACTTTTGGTTTATGTGAGATATTAATGCTTTCCCGGTTCTGAGTGTTGCCAACTCTTTTGAAAAAATTCTTCCATATCATATCTGGCCCCAAACTTAGTCCAAACATCATTCAACACAATAGAAGAAAGTTTTGGGTGTTTCCGACCTCAAGCAACCCAGTTATCAATGTTGCCAGTCTATTTTAAAATTCGACTTATGAAAATGCCTTTATTAACACTAATCTGCCTTTATTAATTGATTTAGATCAAACTTTAGATGTGCGTTAGGTACTGAGAGATTTCATGTGGGTACTACCGACGCCGCAGTTGTCAGTGGTGCCAACCAATTTCAGAAAATAAATTATTAATTGCTTTAATATCGTTGAACGTATCGGGACCAAATTTTGTAATTACGTACGGGGAAGCGTCATGGAAGTACTTTAGGCCCCAGAGATGGCAGTGCGTTCAAATAAGTTTTAAAATTTAATATTTACTACTTCCATACAGTTCGACGTATCAGCACCAAACTTTGAATATACACAGGGTAGACCGGGGCTATTTGATTATAGTAAGAGAAAAGTCAAAATTTCCAAAAACCGACGTACTTTAGAGTTGAAATAATTATGCCATAATCTACGTACATTATTATGGTACAACATATTAAAGAATAAAGAACCTGTTAAATCATGGAAATTCTGAAAACGAATTTAAAATAAAAATGGCAGAATTCGAGACTAGTAATAATCACGGGGCTATTTGGGTTGCTCAGGGGACTATTTGGGTCTTTCGCTGTATCAACATTGTTTACATTACTCACATTAGCGTTCATGTATATTCTTAAATTATACCCTTTTCTATATAATTTGTACAAACATACAATTAAGAAACATTTCCACTCAACCCTGTTTGTGTGGAAAACTCGAGCCAGCGAACAAACAGCTCTTCATTAACTTAACCACTATCTGACAAGCCGGTGGGAGATTGTTTACGAATTCTCTCATACGCTGACCTTTAAAAATAACAAATGGTGGGATGTATTGTCCAATTGCGTTGCAAGAGACTATCAAAATGACATTCTCGCCGCTAGTGAGAGCAACCACCTCTTTTTTCCCCTTCTTGGCAATGCTGTTTCATCCACGTTGTATATACGCTGTGGTTTTGTGTTGACACTAATCGTCGAAGTAAAAGATTTCAACAGTTAAAAAATAAATCACAGCTTCCTTATTAATTTCCTCAGCACGAGTTGTTGAGAGTCCCTCAGGCTTTCGTAGTGATAAGTTCGGATGCCTTTTCATGAAACTTGAAAACCAATCCTTTGTGTTTCCAAGGATGTGGAATTGGATTTATTATTACATATTGATTCATAGCTTTACGAATCGTTTCAGGGGTGCAGTCAAGTCTTTTCCCCGCGAGAGTCATAATTCGCAACACGAACTCTTCCTCCTGTCCTTCTGTCAATACTGTGGGGTGTCCTGTGGTTTTCTGTTTTACACTTTGAACGATTTCATTATTATCACCCAAGGTTAGTCTAAACCTTTCGACCTGCACTTTCCTTCGCAAAGTTTCAAAAGTTACATTGCAGAGCTGTGAAGCTCCACGTAAACTCAAATCACCTTTAGTTACACTTTGGATGACCTTCTCCATATCTTCATTATTTCACTTGCTGTATTTATGTTTTGATTTGTATGTCCGTACCATCTAAAAAGAAAAGGAAACGTTTTGTTTTACATACATGCATCATATAGGCTAAACCATAAATACCAAACAAAACTAAAATTCATAAATTAAATATATTCACATAAGTTTACACTTGACTCAAATAGTCCCATTTTTTTCGACTCAAATAACCCCGTTTTGCACATGCTTACGTAGGAATGTACTACTTTCACAAAAGACAGAGGAGAGCACCAAAAATGACGTTTATAACATGCGGACATTCTGTTTTACGCGTACGGTAAAAATTTTATAAATACATGCATTTACACAGGTTCAGCAATTTATATCATACAGGCACTATTTTATATCAGAGCAAAATATTAACTATTGCAACTCACCTTGCTCAGAATAGTCGCACATTCACATGAATTGATAAGAAAGCAGCAGATCAGTCTTTCCTTTACCAACGAACTCACAACTGAAGTCAGGTTCAGCGTACTGGTGCGCATATTAAATGCACAGTGACATTTTTTCTTAAGTTTGACCCAAATAGCCCCTTGACTCAAATAGCCCCGGTCTACCCTATTCGACAGAAAATATACTGTGGTTCTTCCCTGTACCCAAACATCCAGTTGTCAGCGTTGCCACCCTATTTTAAAATTCAATTTTTCAAATTGCCCTCATATTTTTAAGTACCGATATCTATTACTATATTTTCAAATAGCGTTGGGGGAGCCGCGGGACGTTGCTACGTTATAATATAATTTGAAATAATATTTTTCGGAGCCCTATTACAAGACTCATTAGAAGAAGCATATATGTAGTTGCATGTTTACAAGAGTATTAATTATGGATTTATTTAACTCCTTTTAAATATACATATAACATAAAATATTTTTTGTTACATTACCTATATCTGTAATATTTTCACAGTATGGTGCGATGCTTGGAGCTTCGAGCAATGCCCCTGAAATTTGTAGTGAAACGCTTTGTACTAGTAAACGCAAATACATGTCTCTGAACCTGAATAGAAGCAGGTTATTTTCCGGGATTTTGAGCTACAGATAATTGATTTTTGTGGACGGTAATTATGATCAAAAATAGATATTTTCCTCGAATAATACCGCAATTAGAAATTAACGTATAGTGTACGGGACGAGAGCACATTTCGATAAGAAGTCATAGTTTTTAGTTTACAGTAAAGATGTCTTCGAAGTTATATTATCTCTAGCAACTTATTTTCATCCTATAATTCAAAGTATTTCTTCAGTTCCCTGAAGGTTTATTAGTATTTTATTCAAAACTATATCAAATAACTTCAGTATGTCCTTTGTTAATTCCTTATGTTTATCAGGATGAAGGTATAGGAAGCATAGTAATGTGGCAGTGAATGCATAAATAATCTAATCATATGCCTTGTAAGGTTGCAGGAAAACAAAACAATGGTGAATTGGGTTGAATGTGTGAGGACTTTAACTCCACTTCTACTGATTACATTGATTATCTGCAGCGTAAAGCATGAAATATTTGCTGTGTGAAAAAAAAACTTAAAGAAAATACAAAACAACGCTGTTTTATTTTTTTAAAAAAACTTATTACACGGAAACAACCTTATTTTTACAACTGTAGGTAGGGTAAGGAACTATCATTTTCCATTGAATATAAATATTCTTCGAAAGGCTTCTTTGTCGGAGAAGTTACTGTATAAGATTATATTTCTTTCATTTAACCTTATTGTGGATATTACGAGCACTGATTTGTCTATGAATCTTTGACTGATTACATTTTCAGGTATAGTTTAGCGAACAGAAGACAGTTGTTCAGCAACGTAAATCAAAAGCTGAGCGTCATAATGATATTTCTGGACTTCTCATCTTACGTGACACGGTAGTTCAGTGGTATGGTGTTCGACTTCCGAGTATTGGAACTAAGCAACAGTGGTTCAAACCTTGTTCTTACCAAAGATCTTTCTACAATGTGAAAGTGAACAATCGAATAGTAACAACTTCAACATCAAATCCTAAAGAATGTGGAAGTAACGAATCGCCTAAGATGTGAAAGTTTCTATCTTTGTAGAAGAAGAAGAAGACGATTTACGAATATTTGTTGGAAGGGTCAAAATCAAGTATGTTGGTGTTAACAGCAAAATTACGAACAAGTCATTGACATGAAACATCCACTTTTCATGCATTTCTAAAACACAGAAACTGTTACTTGTATTACGCAACCTTTTGGAAGTGTAATGTGTGATGCAGTGGTAGCGTCTTGGCTTTTCTTGTGGACGGTCCGGGTTCGATTCTTACCCGATGCGGTGTTTTTGGAATAAAATGATAGCTTCAGTTATTTACAGAACTCAGCCAGTGATTTTTCTCCGGTTGGAGGAACAAGACCCATCACTAGCTAGAATCAGAATGTAAACAGGGTGTTTATATTTATTCTTTAGCAGAATAATAAATGAATCTAGTTTCAATGCTTTTCATTGATCTCTGTCTCTATCTCTTTCTCTCTCTCCTTTCTCTTCACGACTTCGTTTCTCCCTCTTCTTTCTCTTCTTCTTTGTCTTTCTCTCATACTCATTCCGTCTCCCACATAACGCGCAGAGATAGAATAAACAAACACACACAAATAAAGACAGATAGTTTATTATAAACACTAGTCATTCGTGTCGTGAGGAAAATGACCTTGTACTACCTCAGTCTGTATAGACGGCCGCTGATATCGTTCTAGAACCTTCCGATTGCTAAGCCAGCGCTGTAGCAAGTGAGCTGCGACCACTCGATCCATTTCGGTCATATTGACCCGGCATTAAGTAGAAATATGCCGATTAACAGTTGGATTCTATTTATAGTTTTTAGGCACCTACGGATAACTCCGAGATAAGGTTAGGCGAAATGCGGTAGCGAGTCGGTCAGGTCCTAAATCGAAGGGACCATCCCGGCATATGTCTGGTGTGACTGAGGAAAACACTGGGAAAATCTAAGTCAGGGCTATCAGTCGCTGGTACCGAACCAAAGACCTCCCAAATACGAAACCAACGCTCTACCAAGTAAGGTAGACGGCCGCTCGGAACAAAACATACTCGTATCGATGTTTATCACATGCACACACACACACACAAACATATTTGTGTGGAGAGAATGCAAATGCAAATAAAAAAAGTGAAACAGTCGTTCGTCTCTTTTATACTTTTCCTATTTTCCAAATATGTTTTTCAAACTAGAACGACGAAATTACAACAATTTAGAGCAAAGAACTGGTGGCCAAAATTGGCCACCAGGTGTGATTCCTGGTGGCCGTGGCGCGCCAATTTTCCATACTTTTTAAACACTGGTAAAGAGTGAGGTTACAGGTTAGATGCTATGGTAGATAGTTCCTGTCAGATGACGAGCGACCGTCTCCAGGTGGCGAGCAAGGTTTGGTGAGCACTATAGTTCCGAAATAGGATGAATATATTGATACAGTTTCAAAGGAGTATTGAACACTGGTCTACAAGTTTTATTTTACGACCTGTTTCTATAAAGCATGTGTTTCTCTGATACAGTTTTTCTTAACTGACGTATTAATTATTATACGTATGTAAAATGTTTCGCGCTACTGTTATGGCTTATCTTTAGCATGGAGTCTCGAATATTATAACCCACTTAAAGTTTCTTTCTCTAGAACCCTTTTCTACGCTTCAATCATTCCTCAGTTTGTTTTAAAGTAGTTTTATCCTGTCCTTCTGCACGTAAGTTTGGTGTTAGCAACATTCCCCCCCCCCCCCATCTTTTCGGGGTCAGCCATAGTGAAGCAGTAGACTTCTCATATGTCTTCCTCTCCTTCGTTGTATCCCTAGATGTGTTATCCTGTGAGATCTGAGCTTAATATGATTTAATTTTATATTGACCTCGTTGTGTCCGGTTGTCTGTGTGTCCCAGTGGGCCGATGGCAACCAACGTGCCCCTGAGTTATCAAGTTTTGATAGGCACTTGAAGTTTTCTGCTGGGATGGCATCTGACGTTTCGTTGCTGTCCAAAGACTTTCACCAGGAGGCACGTTACGAGTTGGTATGCCCCAGTCGAGATAATCTGAGTAGGATGATGTGCGCTGGGTATGCCTGCGCCCAGTGGCGGATTACTAGATAAGCCCAGTAGGCACGTGCCTAGGGGCGGCAAATGTTTTTTCTACAGAATATCACCAATAGGCACCAGAACTGTTTTTTAATTAATATGAAGGAATTTTCTTGTCGAAATATTCGTAGTTTGCAAATGTACTGATTACACATGACATCTCCAGATCTTTCTTACAATTTTTTTAAGGAGGTACAATTTTTTTATAACAGTACTGAACGAAAGAAAGACGTCAACAATATGGTTCGTTTACAGTTAGTAATATTCAAATTTCTGCGTGATTGTTACAATGCCAGTCTTAAAAAATAAACACATAAAAAGGAAAAGAGAGAGAAAAAGAAAATGCTGTTGGCCATTTTTGAGACTGCTGATAAGTAAGTAAGTGAGCGCAGCTTTTGATTGGGCGGCAAAAGTGGTTGTTCGAACAGTATTACTTATCTACTCGTCTACTTCTTTTATGTCCAGACGGGTATTTGTGCGATGCAGTAAATAACTACGGAGATTTCTAACTCGATGCAAGTAGTTTTTATTATTACACGCTTTTTTTTATTAACTTACTCTGTAATCATGTTTCATCTCTGGTACAAATCTTGTAATTAATTTTTAACTCACTTTCCATCATCCGATTTCTTTAAATGTTACTTGCTTCCGGTGACAATAAAATATTCAATTAGGTCTACGACAGAATAATCCAGTTAACTGTAATTAATTTTAAAAAATAATTATTTAATATGGACTTCTTTATCCTAAAATAAATACTAGTCCGCAACGATGTTGGGCTTTGACTGGTTGCAGAACTTTGTGAAATGTAAAATGCTCAAAATATTGTGGGTTTGGTGGAGGAAGAAAATGCTCCTGAGGTAGGGTCCCCTCAGTCCGTAGGAGTTCCTGATTGTGACAGTCATATTACAAATTTTGTTCGTAACGATCCTGCCGAGTGGTGTCTGATTGAGTCTACAATTGATATTCTTCTAAGACGTGGAATGCATCTGAATGCTGAAAACGATTTTCTAAATCGCTAAGACTCATAGCAGGTAAGACAAGATTTTTAAATAAGTGGTTTTTTTTTTCGTAAACTTGTAAATGGCAAATCAATTTTGCGGAATTATTTGGTATATTCGTGCAGCACTGGTGCCGTTTATCGTGCATCATGTAGGTTGTTCAAGGGCAAGACGAAGATCGCAGCTCTAAATGTGGACATTGCACTAAAAATATTTTTGTGTACTGTTGTAACAAACTCTTCAGCTGAACGTTCGTTTTAAGCCTAAACAGACTGAAGACTTTCTCTCCGTTCAACCATGTGTAATAAAAGACTGAACGAGTTGTCAATTCTTCATATCGAAGCAGACCTCTTGACTGATGTACACATCAACTTTGAATAATTTATACACTAGTTTGCAGCAACCAAAGTGTAGCGGAAGCAGCTTCATTTATGACTGGTGAGTGGTGAATTTAATTTCTCAATACATTACATAATTATAGATATAGCACATACTGAAAATAAGTTGTTTGTACTATATTTTTATTATTGATTGTTATCCCTCTTTTTTTATTTCAATATGCTCTCTAATTTTTATATTAGCCTGTAAAGATACTGCAAATACCATTTTTCTTTTGAGAAGACCGCACATTAAGTTTGTGCCTAGGGGCGCCGGGGAAGCTTAATCCGCCACTGCCTGCGCTTCGTTTGTTTTCGTCGATATTACACGTTAAAAAGGCATTTCTATAGGCTTATATCTATTATTAATAAATTCACTATCATGTTAGTTTTTTCGTTATACGCGATATGCTGGCTCGCGGTCACCGAAACCTTCCAGACGTATCCTTACCCCTCTGAAATAAGAACACCGAGGTCATCTCTCCGTCATGGAACTGAATTACGTAACCTCATAGTTAATATTTAAATAAAAAAATCATATTTCAAGGATTGATGCCATAGATTTTTTTTTTGAGAGGGGGAGGGGGACAATGGTCAATGTGAGGTTTACGGATACTCTGATTTTGAAAACAGAGAAAATTAGTACGGAAACAAATGTGAAAATTTAAACTGTTTCTTCTGCTAGGTAATGGGAAGGGTCTGAAATATACGATTTGGAATATTATTTGAAAGGAAGAAAATCTTCCCGGTAACCAACTGTTATTTCATTTCATACTGTTGAAAAATGCCCCACTCGTAAATTTAAGACCTATAAAGACTGCATTTTAACGGATATTTCAAGTATTTACAACGTTAACAAATTGGTTTAATAATATTCAGAAACTTAAGGAAAAGACTAGATAAAATTATATAAAATATAAATAAAAGTATGCCTATGTACATTATCGATAACTGAACATGAAAGCAACATTTAAAAGACCCGTAGTGTACGGATCGACAAGGGGGAGGCATGAGTGTACATAGGCCTACTAACCTTCCAGTCATACTAATCGATGTTTTCCAGTTTTACTCAGTGGTACAACGCGAATACCGAGATAGTGCCTCAATTGAGGCTCTGGTAGCTATCTATTTCATTTCTTTCCCCGGAAGAGTGATGCCAAGGAATTTAGGTACTTATGCAGTTTATGCGGGACAGACGTGAGAAGCCGGTGAAATTTGGTACCCTAGATCCTCTGAAAGGATAATTTGTTGCCAGTACACGTTGTTTTTAATTTTCTTCATCAAAAAGTTTCTACAACTACATATCATTATTAAATATAATAAACTCTTAAAATGTTATCATGTTTGCCGCTAGATGGCAATCTCAATAATGTGAATTTTGTGTAAAACGAAAAATATTAACGGAAGCATCCACAAAATTTCCAACACAAATATTATCTGCAATAAAAATTTTGTTCCGTTTACTAGATAACAAAGTTTATATTTGTACCCATAAATACATTGATGTAACATCTCCTGCTATGAACTTCAGATGAGCTGAACGTACTTCAGAACTGTGAGATATCGAATTTAACGAATATGATGATTGTTTTTTCAAAATTTAAGTTTTAGACTACAGCCTACTCGAAAGTAACACTCGTATTAAATTTGCCGTGTGCCTTTGTTTCTTGTATATCGTTGTTCAACATTTTTTTTTTTTAATTATGTAACAAAATCCCAATACGGTTACCCACCCTCGTGGTCCAGGTGGTGACGTCGTAGACTTCGGATAGTTAATGGATAAGTACGTACGTAGGTCTGAACCGCGCGCCCGACCATCCTAATTCAGGTTTTCCAGAGTTTCCCTAATTTTCACTGACGCGTGGTCGAGCGGAGGCGTTTTTCTTTCTTCTTTTTCTGGAAGAGAGCGTCAAAACAAAATAGATATTCCAAGAAATTTGACTGTTTTCTTGGAATAAGAGAATTTTAGAAGTTGTTTGAGAGTTATTAAAGAGGTACGTGGGAACTTGTGACGGTCGAAAGCTTGATAGCTACCCAATCAATTAGTTCTGGTCTGAAATCAGAAGTTCCTTTTCTTAGATTGAAGAACATTCTTTATTTGCTTATATAGATTTTATAAATTTTGAGTTTGTGAGCTGAAAGTAAGACGTTTAGGCTTTAGAAACAGTTTCTGTCTTTGAATGAAAGAATGTAGCAGTTCAAGGTGTTATAGGTCAGGAGTTTTGCCTTATGAGTGTATGTTTTTAGAAAAATGTTGTGAAGTTTGGAATTTAGGAAAGGCAAAGTTTCGGCCAGAAGTCACCATGGCTTCCATGACGGCGACTTGGAACTGCAGGCAAGCTTCGACGGTGGTGATGGTGGTGGAGCTGCACCTCTACAGCTCTTGGTGGTCAGTGAGTTCGAAGCGCGGCAACCGACTTTCAGTAAAACTTCGGAAATACCAGACACAGGTACCAGGAATAACGAGGTATTTAAGTCGTTGAGGATTTTAGCTTTCTGTAGGTAGGATTAGCTTGGTTTTTAGGAAAGCGACGCTAGCGCGACGCAGAAGGAATCGCTTAAGGTTACATGATTGTGTCTGGTGTTGGACTGGTCTCTGAATTTCCTAGTCTCAGAGTCCATCTTTTGTACTCCAACTTTCCCGTAGTTCTCGAGATTCTCGGAGAGGAACGAGATATCTCTAGGGCGGAGTTGAACTGTCTCTGTTTCTTCAATTATCCAATAATTTGGCAATTGGGTGGATACGATTCTAATCGTGAAGATTGGATACGTAGTGACGTCATAGAGACAGTCCTCAGTCAGCTGGATGTAAGTCTCAGCTCGTTCTACTTTGCCGAAGGGCTCGTTGTAGCGGAGTCTAGTAGTGATTTGCGCATGCGTACTTACTTCTGGTTCGTTACTTCCGTAGACGCAAGGAGAGGTAATTCTAGAAAACTCACACTCCGGTAACTTCCACTTGTGGTCATTGGATGGTCCTCCATCTGTAGTGGGAGATTATGGTTCTCTTCTAAAAGTATTCCTTCATTGGCCTGGTTTTGCCTTAGGCATAGTGGAGTAGGAATCATCTCGTGGGAAATATAGGTTTTGGTATTTGGGATTATGTGTCTTGAATTTCAAATGTGTTTAACGAGCCTGTATCTTACTGTCAACTTCTACATCTTTGGAACATTACAATATGGGAAACATAAATTTGATTCACATCTTAGCATTGTAGGAGGTTACATTGGTTACATTCAGAACAAGAAGTTTACAGATAAAAGAATCTTGGTAACACAATACAATTTCTGGATAGTTGACACTTGTAACATATGAACGTTGTAACTATGGTTATATCTTGCTCAAAGAATCTCTGTTTTGGATACAACATAGGGAAGTACAAATCACACAGAAATATAAATTTGACATATCCTCCAGTGAGACATACACTTTCTTATTTCAAGCATTATTTTAACAATAGATACGCAGAACGAAAAAAGAAACAAAAAAAAACATAAACGTTGCATTTATGAAAGAAGTATAAAAAATATCATTTCTGAGAAAGCTCAAATATATGTTCGTGGGAAAGGGTTGATTTCAATCGAAAGCAAGAGTTTTATACCGAAAGCAAAAGTGACTAAACTGTCCTTGACTATATGAATTGAAATGGTTAAATTAAGTCCAGAACAAAATTATGACTTCGATGCTGTTTTGAAGAAACACAACAAAAAATATAAAAGAAGAGGGGTTTCTTTCTTAGATACGTGGATAGGAACAGAACGAATGAATTACAGTCCTCCTGGGGTGTTTCCAGAATCTACCTGAGGTTGGGGAGAAAAAAGAAAGAAAAAGAGAACTTTCGTTTTCTTTCTGGAGTTGACATTGAAATAAAAAGCAAAAATAACGTTCAATTGTAGTTTGCAAATGAAAAAGGAGAAAACAATACAAATTGCAAAGAAAAAAATGAGGGTGCAATTTCAGCTTACTACATCACCAGGTGAATGGAGGGATGGTATCTGAAATAAGATCATGCCATTTCTTTGGGGGTTTAAAGCCAAAATCGGGAGGGTATAAATGAAGATTTGCGAGGTTTGTATGGATTTTTTTTATTGTGAAAAAAATTAAGTTTAGGGGTGCCTTCGAGAATTTTGGAGGATAACATCTCCTACTGGGAAACTGGTCTGGAGGAATCACTGAGAGTCGTGCTTATTAGGCTTTACAGCCAAGCACACAAGTAAGAGTCCTGAAACGGCATAGCTCGTTATCAATTACCATCGCTGCGCTCCATTAATTAATATTAATTCACTTGTGTCGACGAGGTGGGGCACAGGGTGACGGCACCGCTCTCCCTCCTTACGCCACCAAGGATAATGAACACAAGCAAAAGCAGTAAAGCTTATTATAAGTGCAAGCGTCTTGAATACTAATAATAATAATAACTTTATAATAAAATCGTATTCGAACTAGAAATAACTTAGTAAGATATCGCTTTTATAAGTTTCCACATTTTTATTATGTTTTAAAAATCTGAGGATATTTTTACATACATTCCTGTTCAATGTTTGCTGCACTGCCAGCTTCATACGACGGAAGTTGACTGGTTTTCAATAATAATAATAATAAATTTATGTACACAAGAAATGATTTAGTAATATACTCGTAATTATCATTTCCTGTAAGTATCTACAGCTTTAATTATTTTTTCCCCTATTTAGGAGAATTAGTACTTTTATACACTTTTATGTTTGGTGCTCTGGCAACCCTTCATATCGAGGTAGTTTACTGCAAATGTTCCTTCACTGGAGGATCTAAGTTCATCCATCTACAATCTGTTCCGCTAAAACCATTAAAAAAAAAACATGGGATTTTTTTCCCAACAGGAGTGCAAAATCTTACTAATGCTAAATGAATTGCTTTAGTAAATATACAGAATGTTGCAAAATAAAACCGACAAGAATACCTCAAGAGATTCCTGATATAAAAATAAGACAAAATGAAATTTATAGCTTCTTATTTCCAATATGATTAACAGTAGAATTGAGGCAGCATGGTACCCTCAAAGACTTGAGCCTTGTTCTATCAAAAAAATGAACATTAGAAAATATTGCAATGGGGTACAAGGGATTTCCCGAAGGAAATAGGGAATTTCTTCAAGTAAAGATGGGTCGAAATAAGTATGAATAGGTTACTTTGCAGCAAGTAACATTTTTTTTTTTTCAAAGATGCGTGGTTCCATAACAAACAGGAGTCAGTTCCGTACATTTCAACGAACTTTCGATGTTCGTTCACAAAAGAGACTCATTGTTCGGTTGGGTGGCAGTAATTACGTCTATTACCTTTACTCCTACGGAAATTCGTTTTACTCATGCTAATTTCGACTCCAGAAAATCTCTGGGAATTGCCTGGTCTTACTGCAAGAAAACAAATTCTATAGGCCTATCTTAATTATGACAATTTTCTTAGACTTCCGTGTTTGCGATTTCTTAGACCATGTACATAGCCTACATAATAACTATGTTGTTCAAATGCACGCAGGGATTCTACCAGGATTTTCAGTTTGGGGGTTGTAAAGACGAAATTGGAAGGGGGTGTAAGTGCAGTTTTACACGATTTTTTTTACCGTAAAACTTTTTTAAAGTTGGGAGGGTGCTCGCTAGGATTTGGGGAGTGACATCCCCATAGGAGGGAGGTCTGGCGGAATCACTGGATGCACGCAATCTAAATTTTTACTGATAACAAAAGTTAATTATTGAAAAATATTCTTCTAAATTGTAGGAAAAATCTACATGGACAAAGGGCTAGATTTGCTTGTAGCTGACTCTGCGGATCAAAGGCAATTTCGGGGGTGCGGGGAAATCATCAGAATATTTTTTTTTTGGGGGGGGGGAGTCAATAAATTCAAAGAGAATATAGATTTATAGACATAATGTGCAAGCTAGTATATCTAAGATTAAACCATAATATTGTCTACACAAAATCTTTGAAAATTTCCTGTGATTCTATAATTGAGTAATTTTTATCCCATTTCGTACGCAATTTAGAAATGTTGCGAAGTGTATGCTTAAGTGGACACAATAGTTCACAACGATAAAACCTGTATTTGCAAAGTATGCACTTTAGTGCAAAGAAAAAAAGAATAATATTTCACAAATAAGGCGTGCCATGATAGAGGCAATTTTGTGACTGTTTTTGCATCATAAGTTGCAATGTAGAGGGCATAATGCTTCAGACAGAGGGAGAGGAAGAGAATCATTAAGTATATCTATGAAGTAATATACTCACATATCCGTTCCATCTTTACGCCAATTGGCATCTCCGGAGCTCGATATTAAATCCAGGCGGCACCTTTGATCCTGTTTTTTTTTTTGCGATTTTTTTTTGTTTTGTAGTATGCGGCCAAAGGAATAGCAGATTATAAGGTATGTTTACAAACAAGAGTTTTGATGTAACTATAAGAATGGTAGCGATACAATCATTTTTCTCAATATCATTTCGTAACGTTAAAAATTCCCAATGAAACTATAAACGTAAGGATTAAATACCTCCTTTCTTTATGTGTTTCGGCATGTTGAACTAGAACAGTGGCGGTTGATTGTTACACCACTACGAACAAAAAGAAAGAAAGAGTGAGTGAGTGAGTGAGAAGCAGAAAGAATGACAACCTCTATTGGTTGTTGGTTCTTGAAAATCCAGTTGTAATCATATAATTGTAATCAAAACGAACAACAGATAAATTATAAGAACATTATATCTATGATGTTCTTAAAGCCATTTATTTAATAATAAAAGTACAAGTGTATTTGGGAGGTGACAATTTTATTGTCCTTGCATTATTTTATCTTAACCTCTTGTTTATAATAACGCTTACCTATTCCCCGTGGTCTAATGTTTACGGTTGAGAATTTACGGTAAATACTGGGAAGGTATACGACACGTTCCAATTATACTGACTTGGTTTTGTCTTAAGTTTTGATGTTTCACCAGACGAATACTGGTATGAGACAAAGACCATTGTTGCTATATGTAACGTGCTTAAGATATTACATGTACACATCATACTTTGCAAAATCAGGTAGATTATAATCTCTCCATGTAGTAAATTATTTTTTCTGTTATTAGTCCTGGGATTGCCGATTACTTCTCAGTATTGATTACTAAGGTAGACAGATCACTTCATAATGATTGCACATTACTTATTCCTATTATTTATTTACTTTAACGAGTAAATATAATCTCTTCATAACCTAATCGTCATATATTTGAACAAAAGAGCGGGGCACTTTGTACAACGCCCATTACTACGGCTTCCTCTGACTGCACAGCATAGGTATGAGTGACTTCAATGGTGTCGCGAACGTCGCGCATGAAGAGTCGAATGGCAGGACATCCTCATTTCAGACGAATCCCGCTTCTGTCTGCAGCATCATGATTTCCGCTTCTGTATCTGGCTGTACCGTGGCACTAGGCTGGGCAATGCCTGCGTTTTGCATCGCCACGTTGGTCCGCACCGGATATTATGGTGTGGGGTGCCATTGGATTCCGTGCCCGTTCATGTCTCCTACGCATTGACGGACATGTCACCAGCCAACGGTACACGAACAATGTCTTAGACCCGGTTGTGGCCCGTTTAGTTCAAACTCTGCCGGGGACCACATTGCAGCAGGAAAACGCCCGCCCGCATGTAGCACGTGATGTCCTAGCCTTCCTGGACACAATGCTCCCCTACTTCCTTGTCCGGCGCGTTCATCTGATCTCTTGCCGATTGAACACGTCTGGTCCATGATTGCACAACGCATCTCACGCTAGCGACCTCCCCCAGCTACAGTTGATGAGCTGTTGGATCGTGTCGAAGACGCGTGACTTACCATATCCCAGGAGGACATCTAAGGGCTCATCCTTTCTGTGCCTCGCCGTGTTGCATCCGTTCTGAGCGTCCCGGACACGGACGTATGTTTTACGTCATTCAACTTGTTTGATTTATTTCATGCATACGATTACTATTCTAGTCGCTTATATCTTTATTGAAAACAAAGATAACATTAAATCCTGCCAACGTTATTTCAGTTGCTCCGCATTATTGTATGATCAGAATGACACTATACGATACTACCTGAGACATGTTAAATCAGATTACGCCATTAATGTAGATTTTCTATTCTATGGACCATGGAGTGACAGAAAACTATTTCTCCTGGTTTCTTCTAAGGTTAGCAACACTATATATAGTGTGTGCTATATATGATGTGCTCTTTCAAAATATGTAATAACTCTAGAAAAAATATATATTATACTAAGTTTGCAAAACTGGGTCCCTTATGACAACACTATGGATGGTAATGGATATATCGTACATTCATGGTGCCACGTAAGTTTCATTTTGATTGCTCAATGCTCAGTTAAATATGAAGATATTTAATTAAATTTGTCCATGTTCCAATAGTTCAACTTCACGATCCTAATAATTTCATTGAGTCATGACTTTGGAGATTTATGGCTATCAGCAGCTACAACTTTGCCGAAAGTCATATCTTGTAGTGAATTATCAGAAACTTTTTTAACCAATCATACTTCAGCATTTAGTTATTTATATTCCCTTCATATGTATGGTGGTATTTGTCGGAAATTACGCTCCGCTCGATTTGCTTCCCAAGTTAAAAATGTTTGTGTAGACTTAAGGTATTTGGTGTGAAGAGTCAGAAAAATTTGAGTGCCAATTCTTTCGCTTTCCTTTTCATGTATTTTTCAATATGGCGGACGTCAATTTCACATGGCCTGTACAGTCTAAATGTATGCATTAAAAAATTCCCCTCTTTTTACCCTACTGTCTCCTTGTTTAGTGCCAATGTATCTTTGAAAATATATATATATATTCTACAATTTTTAGAGCTCTTTTGGTTATTTCAATATTGATTTGTAATTGGCTCAATATGTTTGTATTATGGGTTTTGCAGAAGTTCTTTCTGAGGGGTGGAATGAAATTGTGATTGAGAAATCACTGCATCGCAAATAATGGCTAGTTTTGCAGTGGTAAAGAGCTACCATAAGGACATTATGCTCGTCCAATAGTCTGGAAACTGGATGTTAAACACTATATTTATATATATGGTATATGGCCATATATTATGGACATTCGTTTGATGTTCGTAATTAATTCTCTATCAAAGTAAATTTTGTTCGAAATATATACAACCACTGAATTTTCATTGCTAGTTGCTTCTTCCAATAAACGTCTATATAATGTCCCGAAAGTTCAGATTTGTAGATAACACATCAACAGATGTTACCAGTGTATCCTGGGGCAGCAAGTTCAAACGGTTACTTGGAACAACTTTAAATTAGCAACTTACTTTTAAATCCGGTTTTTCCCCTTCCCTGGCTAAAATGTAAGTCTCGTTCAATACGATTCAAAATAACTTTGGTGAACATTTTGTATAG